>OVBE01001432.1:0-36858 GCA_900406425.1 Iberis pinnata | reverse complement strand
GTGATCTGTTCTCTGCAGCATTAGTTTTAGGATTAAATTCTAAGCCTATCATTTATGTCTACCTAAGAAGGAAGGAGGGTTAGGTTTCAGAGATATTCAGAATTTTAATTTAGCAATGTTAGCTAAACAGGCTTCGAGGATCTTATACAATCCCATGAGTTTAATGTCCAGAGTTCTTCAAGGGCGTTATTTTCCAACTTCAAATATTCTCAATGCTCCGATATGTCGCTGGTCATCGTATGTTTGGAAATCGTTAAGTGTTGGTTGTAAGCTCCTTAAGTCAGGGTTAAGATTTTTAATAGGAGATGGTACTTCAATACATGTTTGGGATGATCTGATGTGTGTGGACTAACAAGAGAGCAGTTATTAGGACGATCAAGGTACTTCATTTTGTTCATTGAAGACTTCTCCAAGAAGTTTTGGGTGTACTTCTTAAGGTAAAAATATGAGGTGTTCGCGAAATTCAAGATTTAGATTGCTGAAGTTGAAAACCAGACCGGGAGAAATGTGAAGTACTTAAGGTCAGATAATGGAACAAAATATACTGATGGCGAATTCCAGACGGAACAAGGCATTCAAAGTTACTGTGAGAAAAATGCCTCAACAAAACGAAGTCAGTGAGAGGATGAATCGATCTACTGTTGAGAATACGAGGTGTTTGAGGTAGAATGCAAGGTTACCAAAGCAATTCTGGGCAGAAGTAGTAAATACAACGATTTATCTCATCAATAGATCGCCATGAAAATCTCTCGAAGCAAAGGTCACAGAAGAGGTTTGGACTGGGAAAGATGTTGATCTTTTAAACTTGAAGATATTTGGATGTCTAGCTTATATGCTTATTCCTAGTGATGAAAAATCTAAGCTGGATTCAAAATCCAAGAAGTGCATCTTTATTGGCTTTGAGAAAGGTGTAAAAAGCTTCAAGTTATGGGATCATGAGATAAGGAAAAGGGTGATCAGTCGAGATGTGATTTTTGATGAGCAACTGATGGTGCAACAAGGAAGATCATAACACCAGAAAGTGACCATCGAGACTGACAAAAACGTTTCAGAGATGCCACAAGAAGAAAACACAGCAAGTAATGATGAGAAGAGAGAAGAAGTAAAAAATACAGAGGAAACAACGGTTTCAGGAAGACCAAGACGTGTGGTCAAGCCTCCTGAAATATACGGGTCTAAAGACATGGTTAACTACGCTTTAGTAGTTAGCACATATGATCCTTCAACCTATAACGAAGCTATAACTAGTTCGGAGAAGGAAGAATGGATCGGTTCCATGACCGAAGAAAACATTAGCTTGGAGAAAAATCAGACATGGATCTTGTGCATTTACCAAAAGGCAAGAAGGTGATTGGTTGCACGTGGGTTTTCAAGAGGAAAATAGGAGAGTTGGAAAAAGAAGTTGTAAAGTTCAAGGCGAGGTAAGTATCAAAAGGATACTCACAAAGAAAAGGACTTAAGTATGACAAAATTTTCAGTCATGTTGTTAGACACACTTCTATATGAATTGTGTTGAGTTTGGTAGCTAGCTGGGATTTTCATCTTGAACAAATGGATGTAAAAACAGTCTTTCTTCATGGAGATTTGGAGGAAGAAATTTATATGGTACAGCCAGAAGGCTTTGTGAAACCAGGTGAAGAGAAGCTTGTGTGCAGACTTAAGAAGTCACTCTACAGTTTGAAGCAAGCTCTTAGGAAATGGTACAAACGTTTTGATTCACATATGATAGATTTATGCTACCAAAGATGTGATTATGATTGCTGCTTTTACACTAAGTCGCTAGATAACAGTTCTCCCATATTCTTTACTGTATGTTGATGACATGTTCAATGCTGGAAACAATATGGAGAATATTGAAAAATTAAAAGGGCTATTGGGAGGAGAGTTTGAAATGAAGGATCTAAGAGCAGAAAAGAAGATCCTTGAGGATCCTTGAGATGAAGATTCGTTGAGATAGAAGCTCTAAGAGATTATGGCTTTCTCAAAAAATTTACATTGAAAATGTGATAAAAAGATTTGACATGAAAAACGCCAAGATTGTTTCTACACCTTTGGAGATCCACTTCATACTTTCAGCATATCAATGCCCTAAGTCTGATGAAGAAATCAAATATATGGCGAAAGTTTCTTATCCTAGCGCAGTTGGTTGTTTGATGTATGCTATAGTGTGCACTATACCAGATTTAGCACGAGCTATTAGTCAAGTAAGCAAGTACATGTCTAATCCCGGAAGAGAACATTGGAAAGCGGTAAAATGGATTCGCAGGTATTTGACAGGTACAACTGACTATGGGCTAATGTTTGGAGATCAGAAGTGTGGTTCAGTTGTGGGATATGTAGATTCAGATTATGCAGGTGATCTAGACAACATAAGGTCTACTACATGATATGTTTATACTCTTGCAGGAGGTCCTATTTGTTGGAGATATGTGTTACAATCTGTTGTTGTAATGTCTACCATTGAAGCTAAATACATGGCTATTGGAGAAGCAGCGAAAGAAGCGTTATGGGTAAAAGAACTTGCAAAGGAGTTGGGTGTGGAGCAAGGTGGTGTTCATTTACACTGTGATAGTCAAAGTGCTCTATTTTTGGCGAAAAATCAGGTGTATCATGCAAGGACGAAGCACATAGATGTGAAGTTTCATAAGATCAGAGAACTTTCAACTTTAGGTGAAGTTCTGTTGGAAAAGGTGCATACGTCGGAGAATGCAACTGACATGTTAACCAAATCAGTCACCAAAGAGAAGTTCAAGCATTTTTTGGACATACTCCAAGTCTTCCACTACTAAAAGAAGTAGGATGCCCCTGAAACTAGATAAGTGTGCAACTATGAGTTTGTAGAGATTGATTTTACATCAAGGTGAAACTTGTTAAAATATGACATAAAATTGTATTAAAGGGGGGCAACAAAATTGGGTAAAAGGATGATGTGGGCCGAATGCCCACGTTAGACCGATGCTAATTCTATTGGACCTAATCTTGGAATTAGTTAGTTGCACAAGGATTAGTTTTCAGGGTCAGGAGACCTTCGGTCTCCGGGGTACGGTACGGTCTATTTTAGAAATGGGCTAGGGTTTTTGGAGCTATATATAAGGAACTTTAGTTTATTGTAAAATTAAAACTTTTGATCAATAAAGAAACCCTAGAGCGCATGGTATTTGCCTCAATCGATTTCTCTTCTTTCTTTCTAACCTAAATTCGTAGGCGATTTTACAACACTTTTTGCACCTGGTTTGGAGCCTCCTTCTTCTTCTCCCCTTCTCCTTGGGTTTATGGCTGGTTTCCTGCATTCCACTTATCGGTTGCGTTCATATGTATCTGCAGTTGCTTTAGTCTTTGCAGTTTGGATGGTTCGTATGGTTACGGCGAGTCACTTCTTCTGGAGCTTCTTCCTTCTCCCTACTTTTCCAGTTGTGATCCGTTGTCTTCTCTCTTCCATTGCAGGTTTATTCTTCTTCCGGGTATTCATTCTCATGGCTCTTTCAAGTTTGTCTCTCAGGTTAGTTACATGTTAGTTCTGGTCGAATTAGCTTTGGTTTAGAGGTTTACGGTTTTGCTATTGTTTTGCTTTCTCTGGTCTCCGGTTTGGTCCCTTGGTTTGCTCATTTCCTCGTGGAAGTTTTGAAGGTTGGTCGACTAGATCTGCTTCTTGTGTTGTTGTTCGTCAAAATCAACAATTTTGTCTTCGACTTCTCTTGGTACGATTCTGATGCCTTCCCTAGATTTATTGCCGCCATCTAGCTTTACGTTTTCTGGGGTCTCCTCTTCTTTGCTTGTTGGAACAGTTTCACTAGCTCTTATTTATATCCTAATATCTTTTGTTTTTTTCTTGATTTTTACTATATTTAACCTACGTTGTATTTCTTCCTTGTTTCAACTTTATTTCAATAGAATATCTTTATAAAAAATCTTTACTTTCATACAAGCATTTACTGCGGCGTAATGCGTATGAAAAAATTGATATGGAATTGGTGTGTGACAGATGACAATAGGTTCAAAACAGAACATGATATCTACAAGGATGGTTTGAGTAATTTTCATAAAATTAAGGGTTCTTTGTGCCAAATACCAATTAACGAAGAGAGAACGGCAACGCAGCCCTAATTCGAGTTCCATTTCTGTGATTTTGACCTCTTCCTTCCCACTCACTGATTTAGGGTTTTGCGGAGATTTATCGTTCTATCATCATCTCTGCTTAAACCCTCGGATAAAAATGAAATCTTTCCTTGTCTCCCGACAAGCGATCCAACGTATTTCACAGTTGTCTTCTAAACCCCATACTTTCTGCAGAAACTTCTCCGCCATTACTTCATCAATTTCTCACTCTGATCGTCATCTGAGAAGCTACGAGGAGGTAAACCCAATCAAAGATGCGGAAATCCCTAAAACCATTTCGTCTTTCAGCCGATATTTCCACTGTACTCGGGAGTCACGACTCAGTGAGTCAAGTGCCTCCCAGGTTGACGACTCAAACGACCAGGAGGAAGATGAAGACCAGGAAGATGGGACCACGAACGAGTTCCTCTCTCGATTCGTTTGGATAATGCGTGGCAAAGTCTCAGAAGCTTACCCAGATTGCGACAAGAAGATGATTGATGGTATGCTTTTGCTTATCGTAGAGAAAGTGGTGGAGGAGATCGAAAAAGGCGGATTCAACAAAGTTAGTTCAGCTCCACCTTCTCCATCATCGGAGTTCAGCGATGATCTATGGGCTACTATCTGGGAAGTTAGTAATACAGTGTTGAAAGATATGGAGAAAGAGAGGAAAAAGGAGAAGATGAAGCAATACGTTCAATCTCCGGAAGTGATGGAGATGTGTAGATTCGCTGGAGAAATCGGAATTCGTGGAGATTTGCTTAGAGAACTTAGATTCAAATGGGCACGAGAGAAAATGGAAGACGCTGAGTTCTACGAGAGCTTAGAACAGCTACGTGATTCGGATAATGCTGTAACAGAGGATGCAGAAGAAGAAGAAGGATCTGTTGCCTCTGATGAAATCAAATCTCCCAGTATCACTCTTCCTAAACGAAAGGGGAAGTTCAAGTACAAGATCTACGGGCTTGAATTATCAGATCAGAAATGGGTTCAAATGGCTGATAAAATTCACGAAGCAGAGGAAGAAGCTGATTTTAGAGAAGCGAAACCTGTAACTGGAAAATCCAAATTGGTTATGGAGAAGCTTGAGTCTCTTCAAGAGGAAGATGATCCTTCAGGATTGCTTGCTGAATTGGTTGAGCTATTGGAGCCTCACCGTGTTGATTGGATTGCTTTACTTAATCAGCTACGAGAAGCAAACACCAACATATACTTAAAGGTTAGACTTTTGTTAAATTTGATGCATTAGTGTTGCTTCTTAACCTGATATCAAAGTAACAATCATATATTATATAGTTTCTCATTGTTATATTCATGGTTACTTTTAGTGATGTGATCTCCTGTGGTGTGATTTCGTTGGTTCTTTTAGTGAGATTCTTGTTGTTGTGCTGGTTTTGCTGTTTCAACAGGTTGCAGAACTTGTCCTAGATGAGAAATCGTTCAAGGCAAGTATCTCGGACTACTCAAAACTCATCTATGTTCATGCTAAAGAGAATCGCGTTGAAGATGTTGAGAGGATTTTAAAGAAAATGTCTGATAACAATATCTATCCAGACATTTTCATTGCGACTGCGTTGATTCATATGTACAGTAAATCAGGCAACCTTGAGCGTGCAACCGAGGCATTTGAAAGCTTGAAAAGCTATGGTTTACGACCTGACAAGAGGATCTACACGTCTATGATCATGGGCTATATAAACGCTGGCAAGCCTAAACTAGCTGATAGGTTACTCAGAGACATGGAAAATAAAGACTTGAACTGTTCAGAAGAGGTTTATGTTGCTCTGCTTCGAGCTTTTGCAAAAATCGGAGATGCCGAATCAGCTTCACGAATTTATTCTTCAATGCAACATGCAGCACACTATCAACTAGGTTTCGAAGCTTGTAGTTTGATGGTGGAAGCATACATGAAATCAGGGAAGGCAGATCAAGCGAAAACAAGCTTTGATCAAATGAGAAATCTTGGACACAAACCTGATGATAATTGCATAGCAAATGTGATCAAAGCTTATCAAAGAGTTAACTCATTGGATAAAGCACTGAGACTTTTGTTACAGCTTGAGAAAGATGGGATTGAAATCGGTGTGGTAACTTACACAGTTCTAGTTGATTGGATGGCTGATCTGGGACTTATCGAAGAAGCAGAGCAGCTGGTGGTTAGGATATCTCAGTTAGGAGAAGCTCCACCATTGGAGCTACAGGTGAGCTTGTGTTACATGTATGCTAATGCCAAGAATGAGAAGAAGACTCTTCAATCTCTTGGGGTATTGGAAGGTAAGAAAGATCATTTGGGACCTAATGAGTTTGAGAAAATTATAACTGGGTTGAAAAAAGGAGGGTTTGAGAAAGATGCGAGAAAAATGTTTAAGCATATGGAAGCTCGAAAGTTTAAACCTACAGATAGATTGAAGATTGATATGGTTGAACCACCTCGAGCTTTCGGGTCTGGATTTAGTAAAATGAGACGATAAATGGAAAAACTTTTGAAACTTCATCATCCTCAGTTCAATGGTTACGAGTCAACTCAGATAACGAGTTTAGTGTTTTTGCTCTCCATTTATTAAACTGTAACTTTGTTCTGTAATAATCTTGTTCCTTGGAACATGGGAATCTATTTACCGCTCTGTTTTAGCTGTGATTTTTTTTTTTTTTTTACAGCAAATACTTGAAGAGAACTATTCTTTCAGTTTTCAGGTTTCCTTTGTAACTTGCTTCTCAATCTTCTTTTTTGCCCATTTGTTTTGTTTTTTGTTTTCTGTCTTCTGTTTTTTTCCTACCATGTTTTTGTGGAACTGAAGTTTAAAATCCCCGAGAAAGTCGAACTCAATAAAATAGCTCTCATCCTATTGGATATATTCTAGCTGGTTTACTAAATACAATGTAAGTTACATTTTGTTAGATTAGTTAAATGAGTAAATGAGTAAGTGAGCTTATATAAAGCTCAAGTGTAACTGATAATAAAAAAAAAAATTTCTCTTTGATTCATTAGGTGATAGGGTATCAGAGCTCTTCTTTTAGAGATCTTTGCAAATTTCACTTCATCTTCATCATAATGAGTACCAATTTCCGTTTGCTTTCAAGATCTTCAGCTAATCCTCCGGTTTTTTGATGCAATCATTCGATTCCAACTTCAACTTCTGTTTTCTTTGATCCGAATCATCTTGTTCATACTTCATTGAGCTCATTCATCTTCAAATTTCCAAATCGCAAGCTTCAATTTCAGCGATAATGTCTAATTCGAACTCAAATAAGTCAGATTCTACAGCTACGAATCAACCTCTGCGTTTAAATCAAGATCAATATGACAATTCGTATTATATGAACAGTGTCGATCATGCAAGCATCATTCTTGTATCAAATAGGTTATCATCAGCATCTGATTATCATCCTTGTAGGAGATCGATTCGAATGGCTCTTAATGTCAGAAACAAGCTAGGTTTATCGATGGTACTATTCCTAAACTTGCTTCTAATCATAGAGATTATGAAATCTGGAGTAGGTGCAATGATATAGTGATAACTTGGTTGTTGAATTCTGTTTCAAAGAAGATAGGCTAAAGTCTTTTATTCATATCTACTACTAAGGGAATCTGGAATAGTATAGACTTTAGGTTCAAGCAAGAAGATGCGCCTAGGGTGTTTGACATTGAACATAAATTGAGCAAATTAGTATACGGTTTCTTTATGTTTCTTCCTATTATACTGAACTTGTGACTTTATGGGAAGAACATCGAAATCATGTAGAGATTTCAGTGTGTACATGCGACAAATGTGAGTATTCAGCTGCAGAGTTATGGGAAAAAATGCAACAAGGAAACAAGGTTACCAACTTTTTAATGGGATTGAATGAGTCCTATGACAATACAAGATGACATATCTTGATGTTAAAACCAATTCCGACAATTGAAGAGGCATTCAATTTAGTCACTCTGGATGAAAGACAAAGAGTGATTAAAGCTACTACACATATTAATAATGTGGCTTTTCATACTACTTCTGATGTTACAGAGTCATAGCACACTTCATGTTTTGGCTCAGATCAAGCTCTTATTGCTGCGTACAATACCCTGAGACAGAGACCCTTGTGTACACATTGTGGGAAGCATGGGCGTACAATAGAAAAATTCTTCGTTAAACATGAATTTCCACCTGGTTACAAGTCTAATTACAAAGGGAACAAGCCTCGAATACAGTCACAACAGCAGCCAAACATCAATGCAGTGCCTAGTATCACAACTCAGGCTAATGTTGTAGTGTATACTTTGTCAAATCAGAATGCATATAATGGCAACAATATCAGCTTGCAGTCTTTTACACCACAACATATACAAAGCTTGATCTCTCAATTCAATGCAACAATCAACAATACATATAATGGAACCACAAGTTCTAAAACTACTAATTATGCCAAAATATCAGAAATTGGTTTCATGGCTACCACTTCTAATTCTGGTACTGTCCAATTTCCTTCTACTAGCATTAAATATGAAAACAAAATCCTCACTTTTGAAGACCATTGTCTTACTTCTTTAAAGTCCAATTTACCCAATGATGTTTGGATAATAGATAGTGGAGCTTCTAGTCATGTCTGTTTTGAGATAGAAAATTTACAGAACTTACACCAATTACTAATGTCACTGTGTCTCTTCCTAATGGTACAAGAGTTCCTATTACTCATACTGGAATTATACACATCACTGAATCATTAGTTCTTTATAATCTCTTGCATGTTCCAGAATTTAAATTCAATCTTATAAGTGTTACTTCTTTGCTTCATTCTTTAGATTGTTCTGCTCATTTTACAAGCATTGTTGTTTAATTCGGGAACATACACATGGCTTGATGATTGGGAGGGGTGATCTTATTCATAATTTATACATTCTAGAAAATGCAAGCCCCTCTGTCTCATTGCCTTTTGGTTCCTTATGTGCTTCAGTTAAGGTTGATGGAAAATTATGGCATCAAAGATTGGGGCATCCTTCTTTTAATATTTTCCAAAAAATATCTCATGTTTTACAAGGTTTTCAAATAACAAAAGATTTGCATTCTTGTTTTATTTCTCATTTGGAAAAACAAAAACGATTGGCTTTTATTTCTCAAAATCATTTAGCTCCCAACCCTTTTGATTTAGTTCATATGGGTATTGGGGTCCTTTTATGTTGAATATGTTGAAGGTTTCAAATATTTTTTAACCTTGGTTGATGATTGTACACGTGTGACATGGGTTTATATGCTCAAAGTAAAGAATGATGTGCTCACTATTTTTCCAGCTTATGTTCAAATGGTTTTAACACAGTTTCGAACAAAAATAAAAGCAATTAGGACTGATAATGCACCCGAATTAGCATTTATTGATTTAGTTAAACAAAATGGTATGATTCATTATTTTTCTTGTGTTTATACTACGCAACAAAGTTCATATGTGGAGCGTAGACATCAACATTTGCTTAATGTGGCTCGTGTTTTTCTTTTTAAGTCTAATATTCCTTTGCAATATTGGAGTGACTGTGTAATGACTGTTGATAATACATTGTTTGTAAAGAATACAAAGACTTCATTCATTGCAGTTTTCGTCTATGTTGACGATATCTTGATAACAAGCAATAGTCAAAATACATTTTCAGAATTGAAGATTGTTTTACATTCAACATTCAAAATCAAAGATCTTGGTCCAGCCATATTTTTTTCTTGGACTGGAAATTGCTCGTTCCAATCAGGGTATTTCAGTTTGCAGCGTAAATATGCATTGAATCTTTTGCAAGAAGCTGGTTTACTTGGTTGTAAACCAAGTTTTGTACCTATGGACCCGACTCTGCATCTTACTAAGGATAAGGGAGATTTGTTGCAGAAATCCAACATGTTATAGAGCTTTGGTTGGACAACTTTTATATCTTATCATTACAAGACCCGACATAACATTTGCAGTAAATACATTGAGTCAAGTTTTTTATGCTCCAACTGATATACATATGCATGCAGCTCATAGAGTGTTGAGATATTTGAAAAAATGATCCAGGTCAAGGGCTATCGTAGCCCGTTAACAATGAAATCTGCTTAAAATGGCTTTGCTGATGCAAATTGGACAACCTGTAAAGAGACTAGACGATCAATATCATGTTTATGTGTTTATTTGGGTAACTCACTGATGTCATGGAAGTCTAAGAACCATGGAGTTGTGAGTAGAAGCAGCACTGAGGCTGAATATCGAAGTTTGGCACTAGTTACTTATGAAATCATCTAGTTACCGCAATTATTGAGAGATCTACATGTGCAGGTTTCATCTCAAGCAAATTTGTTTTATGATAATAAATTGGCCATTTACATAGCCACCAATTCGGTCTTCCATTAACGGATCAAACATATTAAAATTGATTGTCATAAATTCCGGGATCAAATGAAGAAAAGGAATTTACGACTACTCCATGTTTCAACTGATCATCAACATGCTGATATACTAACTAAGCCTTTTAGATCGAAGTCATTCCATTCTTTATTACAACAAATGTCTCTTTTAAAATATTTTTCTTCCTAAGGATCACAAGCCAAATATTTGAAGGGGTATATTAGATATATTGTAGCTGGTTTACTTTAGTTTACTAAATACAATTTTTTGGTTAGATGTTGGTTAAATTTGTTAGATCAGTTGAGAGTAGTTAAGCGAGTAAATGAGCTTATATAAAGCTTAAGTGTATCCTACAGAAAAGATTAACAATGATAATAAAAAAATTATTTTCTCTTTTTCATTCATTGGTTCTGAATGGTAACGGCGGATCAAGTATGGCGGATCAAAAAAATGAGTGGAGCGGTGCGGTACAACTGCGGTTTTCGCATAAAACGGAACAAGTGCGATTCATAAAAAATAAGCGGTGGGGAATTGTTTTTGAATGGTAACAAAAATAAGCGGTGCAGATTTTTTTTCTTAAAAAATTATTTGCAGTAGACAAAAAATTGAATATTTACAATAACATAAATTAATTATGTAAATTAATTTTGATTAATCTTTAAACAAATAATTTATATATGTTAATAAAACTAATCTTTATCATTTATCTATTAATTATTAAAATTTACGAATAAATCAATTAAAATTTTAAAATTATAAATCTATAAATACATAGATGTTCTTATAAATTTGTTTGTTGCATAGATCTGAGCGTTCGAGCATTTGTTTCGATCTAGTACGGTTCTTTCGAGTTTTGGATAATATATTTTAATTTAAACAATTACAATACTTTTCAAATTTTAATAGTTTTTTTAACATACAAGAAAGTAAATTTTATAAACACACTTATAATTGTGAAATACAATAAAATAGTTATCCATTGACACTAGAATAATCTATCAAATACATTAATTCTGTCTTTTGTCATATCAATTGTATGATTATGCCATTTTTAATTAATTACAACAACAACAGAAAAACGTTCCCGCACCATATATGGTAAATGAATGGAACATCCAATAGGCGGGGCGTATTTGTATATGTGGGGCGGATAAATCTTTTTTCACCATTCAAGAGTTTAAGTGCATTCAATTATTTATATAATAAAATAATCCAATTACTATTGAGGGGCGTTATTACTTTACAATAAGAAGAAAAGTTGACCCGCTTCAACCAATGGTGTTTTGGTGTTTTTGAAGTAAAACCGCAACAGTGATTACTATTTTTTTCTTTTAATCATTTTTATTTATTTTAAATAATAATAATTTATCTTAATAAATTATTAACGAACACAAATTAATATTTATATCAAATTATCATATGTTAAATAACATATTTGAGTTTTAGTTTTAAAGTTATCATACATTTTAAAATATTTCAAAATACCATATATAAAAAACCCTTTTTAAGTATAATAAAACATGTTAACTAATACAAAATCTAAACCGAATATCCAATATTGAATCCAATTAAACCGAACCGAATCAAACTGAATAATAACCAAATCAAATTATCTAGACTAACCGAACTTGAACTAAATTAAATAATATTTTTATTAAATATATAAATTATTCAAAATTCGAAAGAACCGTACCAAACCAAAACGAATACTCGAATGTTCAGGCCTACGCAATATATAAATTTACGAGAAAATCTATGTATTTATAGATTTATAATTTTCAATCTTTATATAATTTTTTTTCAAACTTTAATGGTTAATATATAAATGTTAAAAATTATTTTTCTTTAAACATTAATCAAATATTTATTACTAAGAAATTTATTTATGTTATATTAACTATTCAATTTTTTTTCTCTATATTTATTTTTGTTCCGCACCGCTTTTATTTGTCACCATTCAAAAACAATTTCGCACCGTTTATTTTTTACGAACCGCACTTGTCCCGCTTTCTGTAAAAACCGCAGTTGTATTTTACCGTTCCGCTAATTTTTTTTACCCGCATTGCTTGATCCGCCGTTACCATTTGGAGCCTAAGTATCACCAATGAAGTACGTTTTTTAAAGATTGTTCGTCAAATTTTGTCCGCTTACATTAATATGTCACTATCATAATTTTTTATTATTATTTTTTTGTAAATTACTAATTTTGCTTTGATTGGTGAATGAAGTTTGATCCGCCCCTCACTATGAATGAAACCGCTCCGCATATCTACTCCCATTCACAAGCGTTCACATAGATGTGGACAAAGTTAGATAGCTCAGACAAGGGTAGTTCGGTAACTTCGGCTTTAACCACCGCCGTCGGCTCCACCGAATAGTAAAGTGAAGAAGATAAATCACTTTCTTTTCTTTTCTCTGGAACCCAATCCGACGGAAATATCAGGGATAGAGAGAAATGATGAACAAGATTCTAGTGATCGGAGCGACAGGTTATATCGGAAAACTAATCGTCGAGGGAAGCGCCAAGTCCGGTCATGTCACTTTCGCTATGGTTAGAGAAGCATCTCTCTCCGATCCGGTTAAGGCTAAACTCGTCCAGAGCTTCAAAGATCTCGGCGTCACTATACTCTACGTACGTAACTATTCTCTTCTCCTACGCGTCTCTCTAAATTCTCTATTGATTCAAACTAAAAGGTTTAAAGATTAGATCGTCTTATTTGTCTTTTAAGCATTTGTGAGCCACTATTTTAATATTTTATGAAAATAGACAAATAGTATAACCTCGTATTTGCTTATGTTGAAAAAAATAGTTGACTTTTTTTTATTGAAACGAATGCTAATTCTGGTAATGACGACAGGGAAGTTTAAATGATAAAGAGAGCTTAGTAAAAGCGATTAAACAAGTAGATGTTGTGATATCAGCTGTTGGTCGGCTTCAAAGTCTTGATCAGATCAATATTATCGATATCATCAAACAATCTGGAAATGTTAAGGTTGCTTTTTCACCTTTATAGTGTTATATATCTCTACACACATTCTTAGTCGATAAGGTATCTTTGTCTTCCAGAGATTCTTCCCTTCTGAATTTGGCAATGATGTGGACCGTACACTGGCCATCGGACCAACGCTATCGGAATTCATCCTGAAAGCTGAGATACGACGTGCCATTGAAGCCGCAAAGATACCTTATACCTATGCGGTCACAGGTTGCTTTGCTGATTTTGTTCTTCCTAGTTTGGGTCAATTGAACTTGCGACTCAAATCCCCTCCTACAGACACAGTTTCAATCTATGACAGTGGGAATGCCAAAGGTAAGTGCTATCGGTTTATAGTTTATCTTTATTGACTCCTTGAATTGTTGGTAATTCATTCTCTATATTGCAGCCATTGTCAACACTGGAGAAGACATTGTTTCGTATATAATAAAAGCTGTTGATGACCCAAGAACACTAAACAAGATTCTCTATGTCCACCCGCCTAGGAACATTGTGTCGCAGAATGATTTGGTCGATCTGTGGGAGAGAAAGATTGGTAAGTCTCTTGAGAAGACATATGTATCAGAAGAGGAACTCCTCAAAAGCATTCAAGGTGATCACTTAAACCATAAAAACAATCTAAGTACTCAAAAAGTCTTGTTCTTATATGGTTTTATTTACTTGCATTTGCAGAGAGTAAACCTCCAATGGATTTTGTGCTGGGTTTGATCCATACAGTGCTTGTGCAGGGTGATCTTACCTCATTCACTATAGACCCTTCTATTGGTGTCGAGGCTTCCGAGCTTTACCCCGAAGTCAAGTACACAAGCGTCGATGAGTATCTTAACCGCTTTGTCTGAAATAAACTCTTTATGCTTGCACGGTTTGTCTGAATAATCTCATCCTTTATGTTGCGAGTAACTACTGTTAATATAAAGGCTTATTTGATTGATCCAATACATGACTTAAGAGGTCCAAATACATTATTTTAACTGATACAAAGAGAGACTTCGAACCATATTATCACACCAGTAATCACATAGTGGTGCAGAACATAAGGAATTAATAGTTTCAAGGGTTGACCTTGGGAGCCCAACCTGCGATCACATACTTTTCCTCAGCCTTAGTTTTCTCAAAGGATTCTCGAGAGAACAAAGCTTCAATGTAAGCACGGACGTTGGGTAAGCTCTCAGGGACAGACCAGCTCTTAAAGTGGCCAAGAGCTACTTTGAGATGGTAAAGCTTTGGTGCTAAGCTTAGATCCACTGCTGTTACTCGTTCCCCGGCAATAAAGGGACCATCTTGATGAGTTTTGAGATGATTCTCCAAAGCTTCTAGCTCAGCAAGCAAAGCCTTTTCTGATCCATCATTGGAGTCTTTACTCTTCAAGAAAGTCACGAAAGTACTGAAAATGTTGGAACCAACAGTGGCAAGCTGAGGAGGAGTCTGAAGAGATGGCTCAGGATACTTCTCTTCTAGAATACCGACGATGATGTCGGAATCAGGCACCCACTTGTCGTCAATCTTAGCCACTGGTACTTTCCCTTGAGGACTAATGTCTAAGAACCTGCATTATATAATATATAAACCAAATCCAATTCAAATTCCTGGCTAACAGAAAAGCTCGTACGATTCATAGAGATCAACACAACACAACACAAATCCAAACAAGAGATGAGCAAGTGAAACAACTTAGAGAGCGATTTCAGGCGAAAGAAACTGACCACTGTGGTTTGTCGGCGACGTTGATCAGATGGATTTTGTAAGGAAGTTGCTTCTCCTCGAGAGTGAGAAGAACCCTTTGGCTGAACGGGCCTGAAACCAAATTACACTAAAATCAGAGCACTTCACACACATACACTCGCTAAGATCATCAAATTTTAAAGACACAAAAAAGCTAAATTTAAATATATAAACAGAGATTGGTTGATTACAGTCGCCAAGAGCATCAGGAGCACCAACGGCGGCTTTTGCGCAGACTTCGAGAGCCATCTTAAACCTTTTTTTTTTTTTTTTTGCAACGACTGATGAATAATTGCGTTAATCAGAGAGTGTATTATTATTCTTGTTGAAGCTTTATTCCATTTTTCCCCACTCTTGAAAAGGACGTCTTATCTTATTAGTGTAGACCTAAATAATTTTGGTTCGGTTTACTGATTACAAAATTTTGGTTTGATTGAACCAGATTAAACCACTGTAACTGTCATGAACGGGGTGGTGTTTCGCCCGTTCCAGAATATTCCCGTGTGAAATTTTCTTCCATCTTCGTCTTCGTCCTTTAGTCTAGAGTCCTCGCTTACCTGTGAATTCGAAGAGGTGAAGAACAATGGGAACACTAGGTAGAGCATTTTACTCAGTCGGTTTTTGGATTCGCGAGACCGGCCAGGCTCTCGATCGCCTCGGTTGCCGTCTTCAAGGCAACACTTGCTTCCGAGAACAACGTAAGCTTCAGCTTAATTTTGTTTTTCTCACTCTGATTTCGACTTTGTAAGAGAGAGGAGTTTCTCGTGGGTTACTCAGCTCTTCTGATTAGGTTAGAGATCTGGAATTGATGTTTTTTCTAGGTATAACGAAACTGGATTTGAATAGCAGAAGGGTTAGTTGATCAACTCTTATAGGAATGTGTATTGCTACTTAAGCTTTTTGGTTGTTTCCTGGTCCCTGAATTTGTTCATAACTATGCATTTGTGGTATTTTATGTAGTATCCAGGCATCGGACGCTAATGAACGTATTTGATAAGGCTCCGATTGTGGATAAGGAAGCTTTTGTGGCACCAAGCGCTTCAATTATTGGGGAGGTTCAGATCGGAAGAGCATCATCGATTTGGTATGGATGTGTATTACGAGGTGAGCAAGTTACTAAGCTCCAGTGTTTGACTGATATAGATTCTTGTATGTGACTGAAGTTTTCTTTGAGATATCATCTAGTTATGTATCCCTGTTTGGGTGAACTAAGTAGTAAACGAAACTTGTTTTTTAGTCGTCTTTTATGGTTTACTGATGAACAAGACTGCACCATCTAGAGCTTCCTTGATGACTCTGGCTGTATTTTAACGGGTATATACCCTTAATCGAATTTGAGTTTGATCCTCGGTGTAAGTGTGAATAGGTTAGTCTGGATTGCTATATATCTCTCTGTAATGATGCCTTTAATGATAATGGAAGTAGATTATCCTTTCGTTCAGTTCTTTACCAAGAAACTGTGGAATAAAATGCAGTCTAAACTTACTCTTCCTTTTTCCGTGCAGGGGATGTGAACACTATAAGTGTTGGGTCAGGAACTAATATTCAGGATAACTCGCTTGTGCATGTGGCAAAATCAAACTTAAGCGGAAAGGTGCTTCCAACCATCATCGGTGACAATGTAACTATTGGTCAGTAAGAATCTATTGCTGTTTACTTTGAAATTGTCTACTATTCATGCATCTCCGAGAAGCATTTGGGATACTGTTGTAAAATAGCTGAGTAACAGGTCATAGTGCTGTTTTGCATGGATGTACTGTTGAGGATGAAACCTTTATCGGGATGGGTGCAACACTTCTTGATGGGGTTGTCGTTGAAAAGCATGGCTTGGTTGCTGCTGGTGCGCTTGTCCGACAAAACACTAGAATTCCTTCTGGAGAGGTATGATGTTCACTACCTGAAAACCCATAACCACATTCGTGCTAACAATCAATGTCTTTTTTCTGTATGCTATTCATCTCTAATTCTGAGTGCTTGCTAGGATGCTTAGTTGAAATACAGTTTCCAGTGTATAATTCTTCTCTCTCTAGATAAAACATAATTACTCCACGTTTCAGATGAAGTTAAGGACCAATGATTTTGGTCAATTAGCTGAAAGTGCGTAATAATCAGCAATGTGTTTCTATATACGGTTTGCTAGCATATGAATACAAAAGGGTGTTTGTAGCATATATACGGTTTGCTAGCATATGAATACAAAAGGGTGTTTGTATCTCACCTTGACTGATTCAATCCTTTAAACAGCAATATATACTGCCAGATTTTAAAGTTTTTATTGCATTGGTCTAAAATGACTCAGGTATGGGGAGGAAACCCAGCAAGGTTTCTCAGGAAGCTCACTGATAAGGAAATTGATTTTATCTCTGAGTCAGCAATAAACTATTCAAACCTCGCACAGGCTCACGCTGCAGAGAATGCCAAGCCATTAAGTGCAATTGAGTTCGAGAAGGTTCTACGGAAGAAGCATGATGGAAAAGATGAGGAGTATGACTCAATGCTTGGTATTGTGAGAGAAACTCCACCAGAGCTTACCCTCCCTAACAACATGCAGCCTGATAAAGGCACCAGGCGCCCTTCAAATGGGAACTGATTTATTTCTGAGTGAGTTTTCTGATCGAAAACCTAGTATGAGATGTTCAAGGTGATTTGTGTTTTGGTCCCTAGTTTGAATAACGGCAGGGCGAGTTTATTGGGGTAGATGAATTAACAGGGTTTGGAGAAGCTTTGCTAGAATTCTTCTCATGATTTCTTAGTGTAGACGAATGTTTTGTTAATGTTAAGTATCTCTGTGGCTTACAAGGATCGTGATCAATGAGTTATAGTTTAAGTTGTACCCTCCCCGTTCTTGAACGCAAAGAAGTATGTTTTTTCATGTGAATGAGTGGTCACCAAAAGAGCTTTAAATCCACGAGCTTGTGATCAGTTGTGATTTACAGAGTTATTAGTCTATGAGCAGAAAACTGGATGTGAGTATCACATGATTTAGAGACTAGCTATGGTTTAGGAACAGGTGATTCCTAGAGCCGTGGAGGGCAACATATATATGGGAGCAAAACCCTTTAATTAATAAAGCTTTGATCATTACTGGATAGTTACTGCAAGTTTGGAGACTTTGTTCCACAGTCCACAAACCCTAATCCTTGTCCTACCAACTTCCTCATGCAAAGTTCTTCGAACCAACAACAGCCTTGGCCTCCGTCACCGGATCTTAAACCCTATGGCCAAGAGAAAGCCTCCCAATTTCCCTTCCTTTTCAATCTCTAAACCCCTTTTCTTTCCCTCTTCTCTGTTTTCTTCTCCAGCTGCAAATGACTCAGTCACGGAACCCCTCCGCTCTGACAAGTTTCCTCCTCCTCCCCGGTCTCTCAAAAGATCGGTCTTAGAGTGGGCTTTTCGAGAATTCGAGCAAAATGTCTAAGAAAAGTGATCCCTTTCTATTAGACTCAGGCGAACTTTGCGTCAAAATTTCGGATGAAGTTATCATCAAAAACCAGCATCACTGGGATATGTTCATTATCACTCAGTTTCATGGCCAATCTCCATCACCAGATGCTCTCCATGCCATTGTCAACAACATTTGGAGCAGGAAGCTACGGGATATCTCTAATTAAAATACCGGATCAAATTTCACGAGCTAGAATACTCTTTCAAGGCATTTGGCACATCAAAGGGCAATCAAAATGGGAACCTGGGTTAAATCCTTAGATTCCTATACTTTCTTCGGCTCCTGTCTGGCTGGAATTTCGTGGAGTTCCTCCACAATTCTTCTCTACTGAAGGTCTTGAGCATATTATTAGTCTCTTAGGAGAACCAAAATTTACTAATCCAAAATAGAGAATATGTCTGATTAAGAGGTAGCCAGAATTTTCACTGTGGTAAGCCTTCTTAATTCCTTGCCAGAAGCTGTCAATGTGTAGTTCAAGGCAGGAGAAATTCATTGGATAGAAGTGGCATGCCCTTGGCTCCCACCTATATGTGCCTTTTATAATCAAATTGGTCATTCCCTAAAGAGATGTCCATCGGCACCCATCACTTGTGAGGACTATAACTCTACTGGACACATAAACTCTGTCTGTCCTAGGAGAAAGAGGTCTGAGACAAGCTTCCCTACAACTACGGACATGACTAAGCACAAGGTCAAAGGTAAGGACAAGGTTAAGAACAAGGGTATGGACAAGGTTAAGGTTAAGAACACAGATTCATATTTGGATTCGGATTCTAATAAGGACAAGACAAAAGTTAAGGACAAGACAAAAGCTAAGGCTAAGGATAAGGACAAAGCTCACGATGTTGGACCTTCCGGACTATCAGTTTCCTTACCTTCGACAACGCAAGCATCACCTCTGAAAAATCCTTCGGCTGATTAAATACATACCAATGCATCATCTCAGTCCTCTGGTCTTAAGAAGTCTTCTAAGAAATCCTCTACTTCCTATAAATCAGAATCCTCTTCAGACTCCTCTTCTCATATTTCTAACTCAGAAGATTCCTCTTCTCCAAAGGACAATAATGTGCATTCCAGATCAATTTACTCTGGTTACTTCAAAACGCCAAAAAAGATGGAAAAGAAGAATGAATCTAAGATCATGTATAATGGTTTCAACATTAACACTTCCTTTTCCATTCCACCTCATTCTCTTTTTTACACTTCATTATTCAACTCATTCAACAAGATAATAGGAAAAAAAAAGGAAAATTTGTGTTTTTTTCTTTGTTCAAATTTAATGAAACAAGTGTGTATCTATATAGAAAAAAATTTACGAATTTTATATAATTTTTATTTTTTATAAAATATATTTTATTATATAATTGATTTTAAGATCAGATAAAAAGCAAACTCTTAATTCAACATGGTTGAAATTTTTTAACAAAATTATTGCCACCTCATTTTTTTCAAAAAATCACACCCATTGTGTAGATTCAACTATTGAATTTATAATTCAACATGTCCATTGCGCATGGTCTAAGGGCAAAGACCATTCGTTAAATTAGTTTTATGAACGATATACAAACATTTTGTTAGAACATCCGAAGATTCAATAATCTAGCAAGGTGAAAATCCTTCAGAAATTGGTTTAGAGCCATAATATACAAATATTCTTCTTCACCTATTAGTGGTTGGTATTTAACAAGAATACAAGATAGTTCTGCGGACCCATGTGGTTTTAAGGCTGGTTAACTCCACCTTTGCCCTCAGCTAAGTGCAATAACTAAGAACAATTCAGTGAGGTTGATTAAAACATATGGTCTTTTGTTCAAAAGTAATTAAAAATGTTTCTTTTCAAAGAGGTTTAATAATAATATAGTCAAAACTCAATAATAAACGTATCAGAGCTTCTGAAACCTGCTGTCTTCACTTCTTTTGTTCAGATTCTCCACCGAGACGCGCACTTTCCTTCTCAAAGAAATCAAATTCTTGGAGTATCTTAGCAAGCTTTGTCGCGTTGTCTTCTTTTATATTTGCAGGGACCTTCTCTTCGTACCCAGACACACTCATCATCTTCTGCAACTTCTCCTTTTGTCTGTTTGATGGAAACCATGAAACACATTAAAGCTAAGTAAACAAGTATAAATTGTTATTATATATAAACGTGTGTCGTGACTTACCTTTGTAGTTCATCAATCTTGTTTCTGATTTTTTCCTTTTCAGCTTCTGTGTTAATGGCTCCGTCTACTTTGAGATATACCTTTAGGTTCTCATTCACTGTCTCAACTGCAGATCCAGGTGGGGCTACGTGTTCTCCCTTCAACAATACCTATTCCAAAATCCCCCATAGATAGTTCATAAAGAGACATAGAAACACAATAAAAAAACCCATAAACAAGATACAGTTATTTTACCTCTAAGGCTGAAAGATTTGCAAGGGTTCTGATCTCTAACTCGTGAGATTTTACAATTTCACATGTTAAGTTGTTTTCACACAAAGCAAAAGCAGGTAACCTGAACAAATAAAACTTTTTTTAATGACCTTATTAAATGGGAAATTAATCATATATATACTCAGACCTTTCATTTTTCTGTTTCTCCAGCAACTCCGCCCTAAGTGCCCTAATACATTTCACAGTTGCTAGTACAATTTCCATTTCAGTTTCCACCTTTTCGTTTGACCAGTTCTAGATTCACAACATCAGAACGAGTTAGAAACACATAACAATTACAACAAGTTTACTTTCAGAAAGCTTACTACTGACCTCTACAGCAGATGGGTAGTCGCATATCATGATAGACGCCTTTCTTTCAGTGTCTTTGGGTGAGGGAAGTCGTTGCCATAGCTCTTCAGTTACAAAAGGCATAAGCGGGTGAAGTAGTCTCAAGCCAGTCTCTAGACATACCCAGAGCGCATGTTGTGCATGAGCCCTCTCTGAAGAAAACGCTGGGTTATCACCAGCAAAATAAGGCTTGATTGCTTCAATGTACACATCACAGAATTGATATTGCCACCATGCATATATTGTGTTTGCTGCATCCGAGAACTCAAATGCATTCAGTGACTCCACTGTCTTTGTTATTGCTTTATTTAGTACAGAGAGAATCCATTGGCAGCTGAATGGCATTGTTTCAGGGGTGAGAGTCTGACAAGGCGTATACTCATCACCAAGCTTCATCATTGCAAACCTCACAGCATTCCATAGTTTATTACACCATTGACGGTAACCAACAACACGGAGGATGTCCAAGTTTATTTTATCAGACTGGAAAAGAAGCAATTAGTGGAACAATTTAAGTTTACAATATCATACATTATAAGAGCTAATAAGAGGTGAGGGCTGTGTGCAATAGATAGTACCTGCGCAGTGTAAGAGACGAGCGCAAACCGAAGAGCATCAGCGCCACATTCAGGGATACCATTTGGGAAGTCCTTCACTTGTCCGTCTTTAGCAACATCCAGCTCTTTTGGATCTAAGTTACCCTCTTCTAACCTCTTGTGGAGACCCTCAAGAGTTACTCCGTTTATTACTTCAAGTGGATCAATAACATTTCCCAGAGATTTTGACATCTTCCGGCCATGGGCATCACGTATCATAGGATGCAGATAAACCTAAAACAAAGACAGCAAATATAGGGGCATATAGGTCTTGGTCACAAAGTAATAAATGGCATTTTGAAAGAAGGTTACAATCACTATCTAGCTTAAATTTTCCAAGTACCTTGCTGAATGGAACGTCCCCACCTAGTTTCATTCCCATCATAACCATACGAGCAACCCAGAAAAAGAGGATATCATGTCCAGTTTCAAGAACAGATGTTGGGTAGAAAGCTTTGAAGTCGTCAGTTTCATCTGGCCATCCAAGGGTAGATAATGGAAAGAGTCCAGAAGAAAACCACGTGTCAAGTACATCAGGATCTTGTTTAAGTTCAAAATTCTTCGTAGCAAATTTTTGAGCAGCCTCTTTTCTAGCTTCTTCCTCAGTTCTAGCAACAACCCAATGGTCATTGTATGCACCAATCTCCTTGAGTTGATCTTCCTCTAGAGTGGCATACCATGCTGGAATCCTGTGGCCCCACCAAAGCTGTCTCGAGATACACCAATCACGTATGTTCTCTAGCCATCTGTAAGGTCGATTGTGATTGTAAATAGATGGTGTAATATCTTAAATGGCTAACATAGCTTATTAAAAAAAAAGCTGTGCAGAAAGAATGTTGAGAGAAGTAAATGCTAAATGTATGTAAGAAACCTTCTCCATTCTGCAGTGTACTGCTTTGGTATAAAGTCAAGCTTCTTATTTTCATCATTGATAGCAACATCAAGAGCCTCTTTTCCAATCACGCTGCAATTTACATACCACTGTGGCTTTATCATAGGCTCAATAACATCATTGGTTCTTGAGCAAAGTCCAAGCCTCATTTCATTGTTTTTGGCACCTCTGTATAGCCCCTGGATAATGAATGAATTCACATATCAGTTAGAATCTAAACGACACTTACAAGCAGCTACCCACATTGTAACAAAACCTTCTGAAACCAACAAAGTTGCCACCTATTTGTTAGGTTATAGCTTACAGACTTACCTGCTTCTGCAGAGCTTCAACAACTGCCTCACGAGCTGCAAAGCGTGGCATCCCTGTGAAGTCAGGCCCACCATTTGTGTTGATTTTACCATCATCAGTGAATATGTTTATAAATTCCAGACTGTGCCTCTTTCCAACCTCACAATCATTGGGGTCATGGGCAGGAGTAATCTATAAGAGAAGACTTAAGTAGTTTAGACACAAGAAAAAAAACAACTAATAGGGGTACAAAAATACCATCAACATGTAAAGGAGTGTGCCTCTACCTTAACACAACCAGTACCGAATTTTGGATCAACAAGTATACCATCAAGGATAATTGGTAACTTCCGTCCATTAAACGGGTGCACAGCAAATTTTCCATGAAGATGCTTGTATCTTTCATCATCGGGATGAATAGCAATAGCAGTATCCCCGAGCATTGTTTCCACCCTAGTTGTGGCAACAACAACCTCG
This sequence comes from Iberis pinnata, assembly GCA_900406425.1. Classification (NCBI taxonomy): domain Eukaryota; kingdom Viridiplantae; phylum Streptophyta; class Magnoliopsida; order Brassicales; family Brassicaceae; genus Iberis; species Iberis pinnata. Next base: position 13,237 of record OVBE01001432.1, on the reverse strand, counting down.
CCCAAACCTCCCTCCAGAGGGTAGGCAAATGAAGTAAGTAGACCAAATTCTACTGGCTTGTCATAGCCAGGAACTTTTAGAAGAGTTTTTTCTTTGATGTCAATATACTCAACCTACAGATGTCACATATACTCAGCATAAAAAGGACACCGGTAATAATCATAGTTTAACAGTTGCCGACTTACCTCAACATCAGATATGGCTGTTCTCAATACACAATCCCAATTTACAAGCCGGATATCCCTAAACAAGTCATGTAAAACCTTTCAGTTGAATGTGGAAACTTTCAAAAACGTAACTAACTGAAAAAAGTAGGGCTAGAATCTTAATTTTTCAAAATTCTTGTTCCCATAGATTTTTAAAACAGGAATTCTACAGCTTCCATCATAGAAAAAATTTTGATTAGAAAGTAGACACACCTATAGATAAGCCCTTCTTTGTATAACCGTACAAAGGCCTCAGTGACAGCTTTTGATCTTTGCTCGTCCATAGTAAAACACTGCAAATATGCAGGCAGAAACACATCTGTAAGGTGGATAGCTCAGGGACACAAATGAAAATAAAAGATTCAATACATATATGGTACATCTACTGGAGAATGAGTAAAGATTGCCAATTTCCCATAGCATTTGTCCAAGAAAGATTGGAGCACTGAACTTTACCTCACGAGACCAATCAAGAGAAGCTCCTAGGCGTCGTTGCTGTGACAGAATTGTGCCGCCATACTGGTTTTTCCACTTCCACACCTTTTCCATGATAATAAAAAAACCACATGGGATTTTTTTAGCAATGCACAATGGAAAATGTATCATGAGCCCATATTATTCTCAACTCACTTCATTTATGAATTCTTCACGGCCAACATCATGCCTAGTCAAACCTCTTTCACGCATGATCTTTTTCTCAACCACAACCTAGAATGTACACCAAACGAAGAGTATGATAAAATTTGTCAAAAAACGAAACATGAGATAGCTAGAGATCAATGATATGCTAACTGCAAACCTGTGTAGCTATACCAGCATGGTCAACCCCAGGCACCCACAGAGCATTAAATCCAGACATTCTCTTCCAACGTATAATTGTATCCTGCATCAGAAAATTTTAGGCAGCTGATCATCAGTAGGAACATCAGACCGAGCAATTGCACCAAATAATGTGCTAATGAAACCTCAATTGCAGATGTTAGTGCATGGCCAATATGCAAGGCTCCAGTCACATTTGGAGGAGGAAGAACCTGCAAAATCAATTATAAGATTAAGGCAACATGTTTTTTTTTTTAAACTTCTGTCTTGGAATAACAAATACAAAAGCTCAAGATTTTCTCAACTGAATTTCATTGGACAATTTTCAGCATCCGAGGAGACAAATAAAACAAAGTCTAGTCCAGAAGGAGCATGAGTTCAAGAATCGAACAAGGCCTTACAATAACAAAGGGTGGCTTGGAACTCTTAGCATCCGCTTTAAAAAGTTCAGATTTTTCCCACCAAGCATACCATCTGACAAAATTTAAAGAATAACAAGGAGATTATCTAGACACTGTTGGAGGATACCATCTGTTGGAGGAAGTTCACACTTACGATTTCTCTACAGCAGCAGGACTGTACTGTTTGGCCATCTGTGATGAGAGCCTTTTCCTCTCACCAACAGGAGTTACAGGATCCACAAAATCCTCAGGATTCTCTTCTGAGGCATCTCGTTTGGTATTCTTTTTCGTGCTCTTTTTAGGGGCATTGATTCCGTCTTTCGCTTGTTTTGCCTAAAAGAAAAAGCACACAATAATAAATAATCCTAGGACGTGATTTGCACTTATACATACATATATACAGGAAAACCCGAAATGCATAACTGGAGTTTGTCATAGATTGATTACCTTTAGTTCTGCTTGCCTTGCTTTCTCCAGAGCTTTTTGCTTCTTCAACTCCTTTTCTTTACTCTATGGAATGTTCGTTGCAAATCAATTTTAATTTTGATATAGAAAAATAATATTACACTAACTGAATTCCAACACAATATATTCAAATCAATGAGATTCACACAACTAAAAACCAAAACAATTTTAATTGACTCTCGCCCACAGAAAACACAAAAATGTTAGTTGCCGTATTCAAAATATTTAATCTGAAAACGAAGAAATTTAAGTTACGACTTTAACGATTTGCTGCAAGAACTCATACGAGTAGTGCAAAACACTTCACCATTTCTTATAGTGAAGACTTTTGATCTAACTTTCCTATCTTCCTAACGATCTCATAAGTTTCATTTTTTGAAATCCCAATGAGAACATTGTCAATTAGAGCCCATTGCATCATTATAGAATCACTCTAAGCATTCCCTCTATTGACCAACAAGTTCAATTACATTCATCTCTGGAATTCTACATGTAAGAATTGTCAAAATAAAGCTCTACGAGAACAACATAACCACTTTGATTCTAACCAAGAAAACATATCGGAGAAAATGAGGAAAAGATATTAGAAGTCAAACCTTCTCTTCCTTCTTCTTTTTTCGTTCAAGTTCCTCTTCTGTAAGGACCTTCTTCTCTGATTCGGACTGCAATAGAAAACAAACATTCGATTTCTCAAGCTTTCACAAACGGCAGAACAATTACGAAATCTAGTGATAATCCAAATGAAAAACAATCGGAAATCACAAAGAATACCATGATTCGGGAACCGTGAAAGGAACGCAGCAACTGACTCGGACTCGTAAGCGTCGAAGCTAAAAAGGTCACCTGAGAAGGAGAAGATAAAAATGACGGCTTGGTTCTTCTGAGGAAGAACAGTGACATAGACTAAGAACGAATTTTGCTAGGGCTAATCGACGCTATAACCAAAAAAAAAAAAAAAAAAAAAAACATTTTAATTTTTTGGCTCGCCATTTCACCTCGTAAAATAGTAACTCATACTATTTCTCTTTGAATTGTTTACCTCATTACTATGTACTAGCTAATTCGATTTTGTTAACAAAATCCCATTACTATGTACTAGCTAATTCGATTTTGTTAACAAAATCCCAAACATAAAAATATCTGGAATTCTTACCCGTTTTAATTAGTTTAATTAATCACAACTTAACCATTTAATTACGATTTAAAATTACAGTTACTAGTTTGTAATGGTAACACGTGACACTTAAAAAAATTGATTTGGAGGTTTTGAGTTAGGATTCATAAAATTGAGTTTTCGAGAATAAAGATGTTACGACTTAGGTTTTCTGGGCGTGAGTGAAATCGATTAAGGCTATGAATATTTGCTAGCTTTTAAATTTTGATTTTTGGTTTTTGATTTTTGATTTTTGTTTTTGGTTTGTGATTTTTGGTTTTTAGTTTTTAGTTTGGATTTTAGATTCTAGTTTTTACAAAATCTTGCATAGTAGTTTTTAGATTTTAATAATATTTATCTTATATTTTTGATATAAATTAAGTTTTTTTATGGTAAACAATTATAATAAAAATTCAATTTTCTAACTAAAATATTATTTCTTACTAAAAGTATCAAAATTATCACAATTATTAAAAAATATATATATATATTTTTTTTCTACACATAACAACTTTTATTAGAACTGAAAGTATAAATCATCATCCAACATCAAATTCTTAATAGAGGAAGGAGGAATAACATGATATGTAAAAGTATTTGCACATCTTAATTGAGATCTTGCTAAAGCATCCGCACACCGATTTGAAGCTCGTCGAACCCATATAAACCGGACCTCAACAAACTTTTTGGACCACCATATCACATCCCTTATCCAATTAGCTAAATCAAATGAGATTGTTGTACCATTCACAAAATCATTTAGTAACAAGCTGAACATATTTGAAACCTTTTAGCCATGCTTGTTGAAGTGCTATTAACGAGGCTTGGACTTCAGCCTCAATAACACCTGTAGCTGGTTGTAACACTGCTTGGCCAGCCCCTCTATAAGACCCAATTGCATCTCTAAAAATTCATCTAGTAGTTGATAAACCTGTTGTACTCCTAAAACCTGCATCATAATTAATTTTTATCCACTGAGGTTGAGGTCTATGCCAACCAGTCCTTGAGTATCCATTAGACATTTCTGGACTAGATAAACAAGGTCTCTATCTTAATTTTTATGGATTAGAAGCTACCCAATCATCTGCATCATAACCTGCATATTGAACTATTGATTCCCATGTCATCTTTTTCTGTTTAAACACATAGTTATTCCTATCCTTCCATAGCCACCAAAGTATAAACAAAGGTAAACAATTAGCAACATTAGTAGAAGGTAAAGATGACCAATCCATTAAGAAAGATAATTTATCCTCAACAGAAACATTAGGATCAAATTGATCAAGAGCTGCTGACTGAAAAGTAGACCATACAGAACGTGTTTCTGGACACATAAACAACACATGGTTTAAATTTTCAGGTGCATTACATTTTAAACAAAGATCAATCTGAGATATATGTCTTCTTTTTAATTCAGAACCAACATGAATAATATTAGACAATACTTTCCATAAAAAAATGTTTAACTTTTGGTGCTACATTACACTTCCAAATCTTTCGTTTTAAAATATTTGTATTGTCCTGTTCATATGGAATATATGATTAACATCTGTCCTAATACTAAGCTAATAACCAGATTTAACAGAATACTCACCATGAGTATTATAATGCCAACCTAAAACATTTGGACATTGTATTTTTGGTAACTTTAGTGCTAAGATCCTAGGGATATCTTCATCCACAACTAATTGATGAACCAACTGCTGATCCCAAGATTTGGTAAAAGGATGAATTAGCTTTGCCACAATTGTATATTGAGCAGAAGATTGGTTTCTCATCCGTGGAGGCCTTGGTGGATCTATAGATAACCAATTTTCATTCCAAAGACTAGTATTTTCACCAGATCCAATTAAAACTCTTAAGCCTTTCTTTAAAATTTCTCGACCTGTGATTATAGACTTCCAACCAAGAGATCTTTGACTACCAATAGTTGCATAAAGAAAGGATGAATTTGCATAATAACGACCTTTAAGTGTTTTAGCTAGTAAAGAATTTGGATATTTGAGCAGACGCCAAGACTGTTTGGCAAATAATGATTGGTTAAAAAGTTCTATATTTCTAAATCCTAACCCTCCTTCACATTTAGGAATGGTAACCTTGTCCCAAGCCAGCTAATGCATTCCTATGTGGTTTGATTATTTGACCACCAATATTGTGAAATAACTTTATCAATTTCTGCACAAATCCCTTTTGGCAACTCAAAACATGTCATTGAGTATACTGGCATTGCCAAACCTATAGCTTTCAACAATATTTCTCTTCCAGCCTGAGCCAAATATTTTTTACTCCACCCTTCTGTTCTTTGCTTGATCTTTTCAACAATGAATTGGAAAAGATCAACTTTCTTCCTACCAAATTGGGCTGGTAAACCCAAATATTTCTCATATCCACCTTCATTTTGAATATTTAAAATGTGTCTAATCCTTGTTTTCATGGCTGCCATTACCCTACTACCAAATGTGATTGATGATTTGTTCAGATTTATCTGTTGACCGGAAGCCATTTCATACTTGTGAAGAATATCCTTAACAATGACTGCAGAGGATACATTTGCTTGGCAATAGAACATAGGGTCATCAGCAAACAGCAAATGGCTTATTGTTGGACCCTTATTACTGATTTTGAGACCCTTTAACTAATTACTTCTTGAAGCCTGCTTAAACAGGCAACTTAAAACCTCTGAGCAGATAATGAATAAATAGGGGGAAAGATGATCTCCTTGCCTTATCCCCCTAGTTGGTTGAAAAAACTCATGTGAGGATCCATTAATCAGTATAGAAAAAGTGACTGATTGAATACATGACATTATCCACCTAATCCACAATTCATGAAATCCCATTTGTCTAAGAGAAACTTCAATAAAACTCCATTCTAATCTATCATAGGCTTTAGAGACATCTGTTTTTACAGCCATGAATGAATTAGAACACCTTTTCCTGGCCTTTAGGCTATGTAGCAATTCATGAGCTAGTAATACATTGTCTGTGATTAAACGATTTGGTACAAATGCTGCATGTTCTTCTGAAATTAATAGGGAAAGGAATGGTTTAAGCCTGTTAACAAGAATTTTTGAAATTATCTTGTAACTAACATTGCACAATGAGATTGGTCTAAAATCAGCCATACGTAGAGGAGTATTAATCTTTGGGATCAAACAAATATTTGTATGATTCAGGTCATACTCTATGGCACTATTATTAAAAAAACATGTTCCATTTCTAATAATTGGGGATGCAACTCCTCCCAAAACTGTTGATAAAACTCACTGGTAAAACCATATGGACCAGGAGCTTTAAATTTTATTTTTATTTTTATTTTTTCTCTAGTTTTATTATTTCTTATTTTAGTTTTGGTAAAAATAAATAAATAACTATATAATGTAAAAGTAAAAAATAATTATTTTATATACTTATGATTTAAATTTTTTAAGTTATACATATATTACTCCATTTAGTTAAAAAAAATAAAATTTTGTATAAAAAATCTCACATCGAACGCAAATATGAGTAATAAACTAAAATCGTATTATGAAAAATTGAATACATAGAATAATGATAAATTATAATAGTTAAAATTTTGATTAATAGATATCTTTGGTTTAATTCAATTTTTTATTTAAACTGAATAATTAAAATAAATATAAGAGACAACTAAAATATTTTAAGGTGAAATTTAAATCTAATATATAAGTCATAAAAATTTAAATATTGTAAATATTCTAATTTGATTTTTTCTAAATATGTTAAATTTATTAAATGCTTAAAATAATTTATTAGCGAAGTTGATAAATTTAACTTGAAAATTTTAAACATGATAAAAAATAATCTTATTTAATTTTTTACTGTTTAAAATTTTATTTAGTTTATTATATTATTATAATTAAATTTAACTTATAGCATTGTCTAAATTTAAATTATAAAAAATATTCTTAAAGTAATACAATAATAATTTTATAATATTATTTTATTAAATTGATTTCGTGTATAACATAGAACATCATCTAGTGTTATATAAAATCTGTCTATTTTTTATTTCTAAAATTAATTAAAGTGTGGCTCATAATTTTAAAAAACATTTGTAGCCTTGGGCCATTGGCCTTTCAAATAATCTTGTGTCACGATTCTGCATATGAGGTTGAGACTTGGGAATATATAAGTACTATTTATATTTCATATCACTCATTCTATTATATAATAAGTGTAGCTTAAGATGTTTCCATATATATATATATATATATTAAACTACATTTAATACTGTTATATTTTTAAAAAATATATAGATCAATTATATATATATATATATATATTTAATGAAGTTAATTTAAAAATAATAATATTGAAAACTTAAAAAACATTTAACTTAAAACAAAAATTAAGTATAAAAGGATAGTTATAACAAATATTAGCGTGAAAGTACCTATAATTTATGAGATTTCTTATTAAAATACATAAAATTTATTAAATTTCTTTATTTTCTAAAAACATATTATAAACTACGACTTATTTTACCACTCAATAATCATAATGCAATAGATGCAAACCAATATAATTTTAATTCTTTTGCATATAAAATTAAAAACACTTAATAAAATAAAAAAACCCTTAAAATATCACTTAAACTCAATGAAAAAATGTTAGAGAGAATTTAAGTTAATGAAGTGGGGTGCGCAAATAAATCAGAACCTAAAAAAATTGAACCCTAACTGAACCGAAGAGGTATAATCAAAACTGAACCAAATTTTTCCAAAAAACTTTTAGGTTTGGTTATCTAAAAAATCAAATTCGAATTAAAATCTGTTTTTGGTTAACCGAAAAACTGAAACCAAATAAATTGAAAATATAGAGAATTTTGTTATATGTGCGTGTGAAAGGTATATATTCTGAATAGGGAAAATTGCCAAAAAACCCTCAAGTTACTAGAAAACGCCAAAAAAACCTGCAACTATCACGTGGTCCAAAAAAAAACTTAAATTAATGTTGACTTTGCCAAATTAATATCTAACTATAGTTGACTGGAACAAATTAGATCCAACGTTAGTCAAACTTAACGGATTGTTAAGTTTGACCAACGTGAGGTCTATTTTGGCTTCACGAACCAAAAACTGGTATTTATTTGGCCAAACATAAAAAGTTGACGATTATTTTGGTCATGTTTATATTTATATTTATTTTGGGAAAATTATTTAATTATGATACTTTTGTTCATGTTTGTGAAAATAAAAGTTTGGTAGTTAGTTTATCTTACTTACTAAAATATTCGTAACTGAAACTTTTTTATTAATATATTAGGAATATAACTTTTACATCATTTATCATATTGTAAGAATATTTTCTAGTTAATTAGATAATATATTTATATTATTTTGAGAAAATTATTTTATAAAGATATTTTTGTTCATATTTTTTATATTAAAGTTTTGGTAATTAGTTTATTTTAGCTACTAAAATTTTCAAAACTAGAAATTTTAATATGAATATTTTAGTAGTATAGCTTTTTCACATAATGTATCATATTATATGATTATTTAGTAGCTAATTATATAAAAGAATTATATTGTAATTAGTAAAATAAACTTAATATTTTTGTCAATTATACAAAAATCATATTAATAAAATAACCCTAATTAATTTATTTAATTATATAAAATTTATAGTATTTTAATTATATTTTAAATTTAATTGTATTTAACCCTAATATAATACTAACTACAACAATCTAATTACCAAAACTTTAGTATCAAAAACATAAACCAAAGTATCTTAATTACCTATTATTAAAAATAATAATAATCTCTTATCCAATTAACTAGTAAATAATATTATAATATGATAGATTATAAAAAATTATATGTCATATATATTAATAATAAAAAAATGCAGTTACGAATATTTTAGTAACTAAAATAAATAAACTATCAAATTTTTATTTTCACAAACATGAATAAAAGAATCATAATTGACTAATTTTCTCAAAATAAATGTATATATACACATAGTCAAAAAAATATTTTAACTTTTTATGTTTGGCCAAATAAATACCGAGTTTTGGTTCGTGAAGCCAAAATATACCTCATGTTGGTCAAACTTAACAATTCGTTAAGTTTGACTAGCGTTGAGTCTAATTTGTTCCAGTCAACCAGAGTTAGATATTAATTTGGCAAAGTTAACATTAATTCAATTTTTTGGACTACGTGATAGTTGGAGGATTTTTTGGCGTTTTCCAGTAACTTGAGAATTTTTTCGGCAATTTTTCCATTTTTAATATAGAACAAGTAACCGTAAACTAAATCACTATTTGTTTTCATACTAATGACTCTTAACTTAAAAATCGAATCATGAACAAAATAGAAAACCAAACTGAACTAACTCGAAATTGAACCTAAACCACACCGTATTTCAAATGGATTCAAACGTTTTAACTTTACAAAACCCAAAAAACCAAAAAAACCGAACATTTTATAAATGTAAAAGAAAATTTACACTTATAATGAAGTGTGTATCAAAAAGAAAAACAAATTTTAACATAGAGATATAAGAAAAAAGTGATGCAATGCTAGAAAGTCATGCAATATATACAGAACTTCGAGTTAGCTTTACACTTTATTATACAATGACATTGAAGAAGATTTTACTCCAAGTAAGAGTTGAGATATATATGGTGATTGGTAACTGCTGTGGATTTATATTTTTTGCTGTAGAAAGTTAGTTGTAGGAATTATTGTTTTAGCTTTAATTTTTTTGTTGTAGAAAAATCCTACAACTTCTAAATCAATAAAATATATGCTTTAGGAAAAAAATGTTAACATGAACAAATAAAAAAAAGTAAAGTTGTAGCTTTTAAAAGTGGATGTAGAAATCTGTAGGACCCACTTAATAAAATTAAAGACTGATTGGCAATTATCTTATGTTGTAGAAAGAAATAGTGTTGTCTATAGCACTCACAACACCAAACAATCAAACCGATACTCTTAAGAAAACCACTTTTACCGCGAGTGATGATAATTTGTTCTTACTATTTTAGCCGCTTTTAAAATGTTATTCATTTCAAGAAACGGATATACTTATTATTATCTTTTTTGGTCACAATTTTTTTTATAAAATAAATAAGATGGAATACATGGACGAATATAAATACGGCAACTGATCCAGGAATTCCGCAAACTAAGCCGCCGGAAAACGAATATTTCTCTAGAACCAAAAAAACTATCATACTAGAAGATAACAACTAACAACAAAGAAAATGGGGAAAAGAAACTCAAAATAAAACAATTAAATTGATAAAAGACCAATACAGAGCTAGCGCGGGCTCGAGAACCACCAACAAACAACATAAGAATATAGCCAGAAACGGAGACACGAAGGGGACTCCCACAAGCTAACAGTAACTCCTAATCCAATTCAATACTACCTCAAAAGATAAGACCATGAAACTCCACCAGCAAATCAAAGTCCACAATAAACATAAAAGTGTAACCTTCTACGAAGTCGGTAACGGTGAAGACGATTGATACATCGCTAAACACGTAAGAGAGAAGCCGATAAGAAGGAGCGATCTTGGACAAATCGCAAATGTAGAGTCAAGGAGCGAATCACTCTCTTCTTAAAGACACTAACTAGAACCGATGAAGTGACTGACCGAACCTGAAGAAAGAAACTAATCTGACACACCTGAGAAGCTAAGAGGACCAATGAAACCAAGCCATAACAACAGACGGTCTCATCAAAAATAAGCCATAACGAAAACTATAACCACCAGATCCTAAAGCGAAAGCCAATATCACCAACACTAAAGCCCCAACAAGAATTGAAATCCATCCTCAGAAAAAGCAGCCTAACCCTTGAAAACACAGACTTACCCAAAGCAGATAGAAGACGACTTCCGGAGAGAACCCTTGAAACCACAACTGGCCGGAGCTACCGCCAGAAACACCGTCGCCATCTAAAACGCAGGAAAATCACCAATCCGAAATGAAACAAAGGCTGAGGACCGCACAAGACGAAATCGCACCGACAGAGGAATGATCAAATTTCCTCCTGCCAGGAAAAGGAGAGATCACCTATATTATCCTCTTCTATCGAAGATCGAATTAATATGTTTGTTCTTCTCCTTTTGAAAGTGAATATTTCTTTGAGTTCTACCAAAGAGGATCTCCATCTTTCTAACCTATTTGCATTATTGTGGAATGGTCTTTCTGAGGCATGAAGATGCATTGACAATCACTTTAGTGAAAGCTGCTGGTTTGGATCGTTTATCAAAGTCACAATGTAAGGTGACGTTAGTCAAGTTAGTCGAGGAAGCAGCAGAGACTGAATTTACCAAGTGTTTCATTCACTAAGCTATTTCATTATTTTCCTAATTTTTTTTTATCAAGCTTTGCCTATCCTATCTATCTATTGCTTTCTAGATTTGAACTTTTTATTTATTTTATGTTAGCACATGTGGGTATGTCTAATGTTGTTTTTGATTTTGTAATCATTTAGATTATGAATGAAAATTTGGTGCACAAATAAATATAAATTGTACTAAAAACCCAAAACTAAAATTAAAACTTATTTCCAAATAACTCGAACGATTTTTAAGATTTTTATTTTTTATATCCAAACCGAACCGGATCCAATCGGATACTCGAAAAATCAAATGTATATATACATATAGGTATCTTGTAATTCATATTTTGGTAGTGTAAGTCGGATTTTGGTCGAATAATTTAGGTTTATGATTAGGTAATTAGGATTTATGGTTACGTATTTTGGTTATTTGAGTAATTCAGATTATAATTGAGTTTTGGATTCGAACTAGCCAAAGTATCTGAATAACTCGAAAAATATATCCAAAATACTAGGTCAAAATCTTGATTATTCAAATACACCGTCTAAAAATTAAATATTTAAACCGAAAATAATCAATTTCATGTCAGATTTTGGTAAAAGAAAAAAAAACTTAACCCAAATCCGAATAAATCTAAACTCATTTGAACCGAATTTATTCGGTATCTATTCCAATTCTATATAATTGGATCCAAAAACCTGAAACCCAAATCATCCAAATCAAAATATGATGTCCATGCCTACTCTAAATATATGACAACAAATTTGTCTAACAAAAGTGGATTGTAGTCAAACCATGACTTGAATGTGGCCACATATTTTACTGAACATGCATATTATCTTGTAAAATATTAATGTTTGTTGTTAACATTTAATTACTTGCTTGATATTGTCGGAACATATACAAAGAAAATGATATGATTATGACAAAGATTATTTGATTGCGATCACAGAATCAGACAGTGTCTGAGGATCTGCGCATATTATAAAGAACCACTGTCTCTCTGTAAATTGTTTTTAAGCCCTTATAATTTATGTAAGAACTGGATTTAGCCTTTATCTTTAAAAATGTGACAGCTTTCATCTTTTATAATGTGTATCAACTGTAAAATTGCTTTTGAGCATGTGACACTTCTCATCTCACGTGGTTCTCGTACTTCAACCATCAACTTCTTGAATTTTCTATATCCATAACCATGACCCTCGTGATTGTTACACAATTAATAAAAATAAAATAAAAGTTTTTGTATGGTAAAACTTGACTTGTATCCCTCTTGACGGCGCGTGACTTTCAAGTGTCTGCTCTGTGAATCTTACAGGTGGATGCGCACCGACCTCCATCCACGGATAACGGTTATTTTCTAACTATATACATCTTGTCAATATTTATATTAGTACTTTATAGAAACTTTAAATTATAGTATGATCTATTATTACTCGTTGTATAAATATAAAAGTTACTTCAGGAAAGATTCCAGAAATTAACTTGATTTCTATATATATATATATATATATATAATTAATATCTACATCCGAATCTAGATAAAATGTAGTGAGAATGAGATGTTCATTTTTTTTGGCCACCAAATTAGATTTCATTAATATATTTTTTTTTATGAAATATCATTAAAATTAGTTTCTGAAACAAATATATCATACATTTTATTTACTTTTTTAAGAATATCATTAAATTTTTTATTTCAAAAATACTACAAACATAAAATTAAAAGTTTAAAATTTTAAATTTTTAGGTTTTAAATACTAATTAGAATATATGGTTTAGTTTTGAAGTAGTTGAAATCTATTTTTTAGATTAAAAGTTAATTTAAAATTTGAAAATCAATTTAAATTTGAGATATATTTGGA
>OVBE01001431.1:0-36861 GCA_900406425.1 Iberis pinnata | reverse complement strand
AGTTAGATTCGTAATTAGAATTTATAAAGGGTTATAAATTGTTACGAATTCCAACATTGACTATTCACCTTGAGAAGATGGAGCAAATCATCAGTCATGCGTCCTTTGCTAGGTAGTCCAATGCAAATCTGGTCCCGCTCAACGACAACTTGAGTTTAAGGGGAACCGTTCGCAACGGAGCTTTGAACTTAGGAGACACAGGAAGTGACGAATCTGAAACATCTCCGACGAGTTACGATGAGGAAGGGAGACGGTGATACAAGATATAATTATCGGAGGCACGTCCTCAAGTTTGATTCCGTACGAGGAAGAGTAGAGGACCACGTGTCAAAGTAATATTGGCAGATCACACAAGGGAGGCGCAGAATCCTTTTTTACCAGGCGATCGTCCTTGTTGTTTTGTCATAATGAATCTTTTGCTAAAACATTTTCTCTCTCTGTTCTCTAATTTTCTTTGCAACTTATTCTTCATTTGGTGTTAAAACCCTTTTTTCTTTTTTGGGTTCTTTGCCGGTGAAGAGAAGAGAATCTTTGTTTACTATTGAACATTGGCTATGTTTATAACATTAATCGGATTATATTTTATCTTGTATTGAAGGTATCATAGCTTCACTCGGACCTCAGACGTGAAGATGACTGAAACTCGTTCTAAGGCAGCAATGAAGGAGGTAATGACCCAAGATGAGGATACTCAAGGAGATTCAAAAGATCCGGTCCCTGGAGAAGACGGTGGTTGAGTTGGGAGAAAACCTAGACAAGAACATCGCCAATATGTTTGAAGCGATTCGGTTGGTCACCGTGAACACAACATCAACAAATCAAACGGGTCCTCGTGGGTTTCAAATGTCTCATGACTTGTCAGGAGGCCAGACCTCAAACCCATAAGGCCCATATGGGGGAAGATATGGAAACCAGGCCCATTACTCAAGGATCACCAGATTGTCGAAGCTTGATTTTCCTTGCTTCAACGGCAACAAAATCAAAGAATGGCTGTTCAAATCGGAGCAGTTTTTCATCATTGATCAACCACTAGAACATTTGAAAGTCGATATTGCATTGATGCACTTTGATGATGATGCAGCGACCTGGTATCAGTCGCTGATTCAGTCGGAAGAAGCGTGTGAGGGTCTCCGCAGTTGGACTGGGTATATCGTGCTGCTAAAAGAGAGGTTTGAGGAGATCCTTGACGATCCGATTGCAGAGCTCAAAATTGCAAGAAACAGAAGGAATAAAAGAGTACCACGCCAAATTTTAGCAGATAAGGACAAAGGTGAAGTTATCAGAGGAGTATTTGGTTAGTGCCTACTTGGCAGGTCTTCGCATCGACACCCAGATGCATATCCGAATGTTCCAACCTGGAACGGTGAGGCAGTGCTTAATGTTGGGAAAGCTTTAAGACCAAGCTCATCCCAGTAAAACAAATGTTCTTCCACCTGCGACAACAAAAAACAATGGTGGGTTTCAAAAGGGGTTATTGACCTGGAAGAAAGAACCAGACCCGAAAACTCATTTTATGGGTAAGAATGACAAAGAACAAGGGGTAGGCAAACCCAGATTTTTTTTGACAAATGAAGAGTTGGGTGAACAAAGAGCTAAGGGGCTCTGTTATTATGGTGACGAACCTTACACTCCATGACACTTTCTCAAGCACAAAAAGACTTAGTTGTATATGATGGAAGGGTGTGAGGAGACTGATCCTGAAATTGAGGAGTTAGAACCATATTGTAAAGAAGATTCAGGTGAAATAGCATAGATCTCTGTAAATGCTCTGGCTGGTGTAACTGACTATAGCACAATGCGTGTTAAAGGGATGTATGGTAAGCGACCCTTATTTATTCTGATTGATTCTGGATCCACCCATAATTTCATTGATCAGAAAGTAGCAAAAAGGTTGGGCTGTAGAATGATTCTTGCTGAAGTGATAAGGGTAGCTGTTGCTGATGGGAGTAAAAGGGGAGTGGAGGCCAAGATAAACAAGTTAAATTGGAACTTCCAACATGTCACATTTGAAGCAGATTTGATGGTTATACAACTTGATGCGTACGACATGGTACTTGGAGTCCAGTGGCTTGAAACATTAGGGCCAATTACTTGCGATATTAAAAAACTAGAGATGCGATTTAAAGTAGGGGAGCAGAACGTAGTGTTACATGGGTTGAAGAATGATTCTGTTAGGGAGGTAAAGGCTACAAGAATTAGAAAACACCAAGAACTTAATCTGCATTTGGCTATGATAACAGTGCAGATAGAGTCTCTTGAAACTCAAGGATCAGTTTCAAATGTACATACTTTCTCATCACTTCACCCTACCATTGAAAGGTTAATCCGAGAGTACACATATATATTTGATGAACCAAAGCAGCTACCACCTTCAAGACCATCCCATAACCATAAAATTCCCCTACTAGAAGGTTCCAATCCAGTGAATCAACGTCCCTATAGGTATGTTGTTCATCAAAAAAATGAGATAGACAAGATCATTCAGGAATTGTTAAAAGCTGGAACAGTTCAACCAAGTAATAGTTCATATGCATCACCAGTGGCGCTTGTTAAGAAGAAAGATGGCTCTTGGAGATTATGTGTGGATTACAAGGCACTTAATGGGATGACTGTTAAAGATAGATTTCCCATACCATTGATAGAAGACTTAATGGATGAACTTGGAGGGTCTTATGTATATAGCAAAATCGATTTGCGAGCCGGCTATCATCTAGTGAGGATGAATCTAGAAGATATACACAAAACAACTTTCAAAACTCATGGAGGTTATTATGAATATGTGGTAATGCCCTTTGGGCTTACGAATGCTCCTGCTACGTTCCAGAACTTAATGAATATTATATTCTAGAGTGTTTTACGTAAGTATGTGCTCATATTCTTTGATGACATCTTGGTTGTGGGAGTGAAGATCCGCTCGGGTCGGATCTTCGGAAAAAGGCTCGGGTCAGACATCGTTGTTGGGCTCTCTAGGCCCATCAGCTCTCTCACTGTGGGAGTGAAGATCCACTCGGGTCGGATCTTTGGAAAAGGGCTCGGGTCGGATATCATTGTTGGGATCTTTAGGCCCATCAACTCTCTCACTATATAGATAGGCTCTCCGTCGCCATCATCAGAGAGTGCTTCAGCTCTCCGTCACCATCACCGGAGAGTGCTTCAACTCTCTGGACATCATTACAAAGAGCACTTCAGCTCTCTGGTCATCACTTTAGAGAGTGCTTCAGCTCTCCCGTCGTCATCATCGGAGAGTGCTTCAGCTCTCTCGTCGCCTCTCCAAAGAGCACTTCAGCTCTCTGGACATCATTACAGAGAGCACTTTAGCTCTCTGGACATCATTACAGAGAGCACTTAAGCTCTATGGTCATCACTTCAGAGAGTGCTTCAGCTCTCTCGTCGTCATCACTGGAGGGTGCTTCAGCTCTCTCGTCACCTCTCCAGAGAGCACTTCAGCTCTCTGAACATCATTACAGAGAGCACTTCAGCTCTCTGGTCATCACTTTAGAGAGTGTTTCAGCTCTCCCGTCGTCATCATCGGAGAGTGCTTCAGCTCTCTCATTGCCTCTCCAGAGAGCACTTCATTCCTCTCACCATGTTCATAGAGAGCACTTTAGCTCCGTCACCATGTCGATGGGTTCTCTGTTAATGGGCTCTCTCAGCCCGTTAATTCGAAATGTGCTTCAGCTCTCTTTGATAATTGGGCTTCTCAAACCCATTCAAAAGACTGCGGCCCATTTAGCGAGCTGAGGAGTTTGACCAAGCACACGACAGAGTCAACGCCGAGGATTGCGCCCAAGTAACTAAAAGATTGTCTGTTACAAGGAGAATTCAAAGAGAAGATCCGCATTGAATGCCATAAATGCGAGCTCATTAAGAGAGCTGGGGGAAGATAAAAGGGAGGTGGAGAGCTCTGATCGAAGATCACTTGTAAAAGTCTTGAGAAATCATTTTGTAACTTTCATTTGAGAATTCATAAGCAATAAACACTTATTTTTCGATTTCTTTGATATTTTCGTTGATATTTTGGTGTGAGGCGATTTCCGCTCTCACATTTTGGCGCCGACTGTGGGGAGAGAAGACAAACATCCCGGCGAAGTAGCTGAAGAACGTTGACTCTACCCAAAAAAAGAATGGAAACACCCACTGACACTCAGGTCAAAAACCAGGAGAACCCAGTCGTGAACCAGGACTCCTTAGCTGAGTTGAAAGTGATGCTGGCGACGCTGGTGGCGTCTGTGGAGATGCAGAAAGAATCAAGTGATGCGCTTATCGCACGCTTCAACAATCACAAGGATCACGTGACGACCCGGCTCGTGTCCTTGACGAATGTCTAGTCGGATTTGGAGGTCCGTCTCGGAGCTCTAACGAACCCAATTGGGAGATCCGAGCCGATGGTTTTGATCCTAGCGAGCACAGGAGGTGGTGGTACCAGAGGCGAGAGCTCTCTGGAGGCAAGCCGGAGAGCTGTCGGCTCTCATGAAATAAACCAGAGAACTGAAGGACCCCTGGATGCGAACCAGAGACCTGGTAATCCCGAAGGTCCGAACCCGAAAGCTGATAACCCTACAGGTCTGGATTCCAGCAAGAGATCTGAGGACATCCCACCCTCGCAGTGAAGAAGCAAAGGCTCTCTGGACACGAACCGGAGAGCTGAAAACCAGAGGACTCAAGGAGACACTGGAGAGATGAACACTCCAAGCTCCATACAGAGAGCTGGAGATAACCTGGAAAAGAGTTCTCACGAGCAAAGGGATCATGATTACGACACGCTTCGAAGATCCACTGATAAGGCGAATGCCAAGCTCCTTGCAGTGACCTCGAAGGTACATAGAGTCACTAGCGCAACTCCGGAGATCGACCGCGTTATCGCAGAGACAGAAATGACTCCTTTCGTCGCG
The DNA here is from genome assembly GCA_900406425.1 of Iberis pinnata. Classification (NCBI taxonomy): domain Eukaryota; kingdom Viridiplantae; phylum Streptophyta; class Magnoliopsida; order Brassicales; family Brassicaceae; genus Iberis; species Iberis pinnata. Next base: position 31,969 of record OVBE01001431.1, on the reverse strand, counting down.
CGTATCGCCGAGGCATGGAAAAGGGATACTAGAAAATTAAGACTCCTGTCTATGAGGGGAAGTTTGACCCGAAGGCGCACATGACAGCTTTTAAAATTGCTGTCACCAGAGCACATTTCAGTGAAGAAGAAAAGGATGCAGGGTATCGTAGACTTTTCGACGAAATTTCACAGGATCAGTCCTAGAGTGGTTTTCCCAACTTGAGGGGGTTCGATTGACAGCTTCACACGGTTGTTGACAGCATTCCTGAAGCACTACTCTATTTTCATCGACAAAGGAACCTCAGATGCCGACCTTTCGACTCTAAGTCAAGGTCCGAACGAATCACTCCGAAGCTTTATCGAGCGTTTCAAGAATGTTAAAGCGAAGGTGACCGGTGTAAGCGAGTCGACAGCGCTAGCTGCTCTCAAGCATGGCCTCTGGCACGAGTCCCCATTCCGCTCAGACCTTACGATTCATAAGCCAGAGACGATCGAGGATGCTCTCCATCGCTCTACAAATTGGATGATCTCCGAAGAAGAAAAGGTTGCTCTTTCTAAAAAATTCAAGACTGTAAGAGGAAGCCCTGACTCGACCCTCTCGCCAAAGAAATTCGAGAAAAGAGATAATAAAAAATATCGAGGAAGTTCAAAGAGGTCTCACACGTACAACGTAGAGAAAGGAGGAAGGAAGCAAGAGAGCAGAGATGGATCGCTTATGCTAGGGCGCGACCTAGACGCTTATTGCGAGTTACACAAGTGCAATGGCCACGCTACGCACGAATGTTTCAAGCTGAAGAATTTCCTTAACAACAAATTTTCTAAAGGAGAGCTGAAACGTGGAATTGACTTAGAGGCAATTGTTCGCGAGATGGAAGCCCCGGAGGAAAATAGAGAAGCTCCTGCAGGTAAAAGGCCACGAAGCCCAGAGCGAGGAAGCACTTCAAAGGCTCCTCAAAAGAAGCGTATTGACTTCATCATGGGGGGATCTAGACACTGCCGAGAATAAGTTTCTTCGATAAAGTCATATGTGAGAAAGGAGGAATTTGGAAAAGCAAGACACACTCCAAATCTTGGGAGTGAGATAAGCTTCACCGAGCAGGACGCATCTCACTTAGAGTTACCACATGATGATATCTTGGTTATCGAACTCGACATTGGAGCGAATTTCGAGATATCACGAGTACTAATTGATACAGGAAGCATTGTGAACGTTATGTTCCTCGACACGATCAAACGGATGGGGCTCGACACCACTAAGGTGAGAGGTCCCCCAACCCCTTTGATAGGGTTTAGCGAAGAAACAGAAATGTATCTTGGGATGATAAAACTTCCAGTGTCCGCACAAGGTGTTCATAAGCTCATTAATTTTACCGTCGTAGATCGACCAGCAGCCTATAACATAATTTTGGGAACCCCTTGGCTCCATGAAATGAAAGCTGTCCCATCAACGTATCATCAATGTGTGAAGTTTCCCGCTAAAGGTGGTATAGGAATTCTCTATGGAAGCCAGAAGAATTCTCGGATATGCTACATGGCTGGCATTAAGTCCAGGGTTCAATAGCAGCTAAAGAGCTCGGGTTGTTCTTCGAAAGAGGATAGTCCGAGTCTGAGGCCTGACGAGGTCTGCTTCGTGTCAAGTCCGGAAGACAAAATAGAGAAAGAGTAGCAAAAACGCACCACAAAGATTCCTCTGGACCCGATGAATCCGGATAAGTGCGTAATCATAGGATCTCAACTAAAAGGAGAGCTGAGGCGTGAGTTGATTCGATTCCTGCGACAAAATAAACAAACATTCGCATGGACAGCCAATGATATGCCAGGAATAAGTCTCAATGTGTTCGCACGAGTTAAAATGTTGATGCGAGCTTCAAACCAATAAAGCAGAAGAGGCGAAAACTTGGGCCCGAGAAGTCGTAGGCTGTTAATGACGAAGTAACGAAGCTACTGGCAAACGGATCAATCAGAGAAGTCCATTACCGTGAATGGTTGGCGAATCCTGTGGTGGTGAAGAAGAAGAATGGGAAGTTGAGAATCTACGTTGAATTTACGGATCTCAACAAGGCTTGTCCAAAGGATAGCTTTCCGCTTCCTCATATTGACCGGCTTGTGGAGGCGACAGCAGGGAATCAACTACTCTCTTTTATGGATGCTTTCTCTGGATATAACCAGATTCTCATGAATTCGGAGGACCAAGAGAAAACATCATTCATAACTGACAGAGGGATCTACTGTTACAAAGTCATGCCGTTCGGTTTAAAGAATGACGGTGCAACATATCAGAGATTGGTGAACAAAATGTTCTCATCTCAACTCGGAAAAACCATGGAGGTCTACGTTGATGATATGCTGGATAAGTCCTTAGTAAAGGATGAGCACGTCCAGCTCCTCGCTAAGTGCTTCGAGACGCTCAATCAGTTTGGGATGAAGCTAAATCCAGAGAAGTGCACCTTTGCAGTCACTTCCGGGGAGTTCTTGGGCTATCTCGTAACTGAGAGGGGGATCGAGGCGAATCCAAGCCAGATAACCGCGGTTATCTCGATGCCGTCACCCAAGACGTTGAAGGAAGTCCAACGTTTAACAGGAAGGATCGCTGCGCTAAACAGATTCATCTCGCGATCGACAGACAAATGTCTTCCTTTCTTCCAATTCTTGAAGGGGAACCAGCGGTTCCTTTGGGATGATCAATGCGAGAACGCGTTCCAAGAGTTGAAGAATTACCTTGCCAACCCACCTGTGTTGGCAAAACCGGTGCAAGGGGAGACTTTGTACTTATATGTAGCAGTTTCTCCCGTCGCAGTGAGCGGGGCGCTAATCCCAGAAGATGGAGCAAACCAAAGGCCAATTTTCTACATCAGCAAAAGTTTAGTTTCTCCCGAGACACGATACACAATGGCCGAGAAACTAGATCTTACCGTAGTAACTTCTGCAAGGAAGCTCCGCCTATATTTTCAATCCCATTCGATAGTGGTGATGACGACACAACCGCTGAGAACAATTTTCCATGGCCCGAACCAATCCGGAAGGATGGTCAAGTGGGCTATAGAATTGAGTGAATATGATATTGAATATCAAAATCGATTGAGCGCGAAGTCCCAGGTGCTGGCAGATTTTATCGTAGAATTGCCATTAGGAGTTCAAGAAGGATCACCATCGCAACAAGTATGGGAACTCCAAGTCGATGGCTCGTCAACACGATCAGGATCGGGAATCGAAGTACGGTTAGAATCCCCAACAGGAGAGGTGATCGAACAATCATACAGACTCGCATTCAACGGTTCAAATAATGAATTGGAATATGAGGCGCTCATCGTAGGCTTGAGATTAGCTTTGGGGATTGGGGTGAAAGATCTTCAAGATCAAAGCGATTCTCAGCTCATGGCGAGCCAGATAAGCGGAGAATACGAGGCCAAAGATGAAAGAATGGGAGCCTACTTGGAGGTCGTTCAAGGACTGATAGATCAATTTAACAAATTTGAACTGACAAGGGTCCCGCGAGGCGAGAATAGTTCAGCAGATGCGCTAGCTGCCTTAGCATCAACATCTGATCCTTTGGTGAGAAGAATGATTACGGTGGAGACCATTGAGACACCAAGCATATCTCTGGCAAATAGAATTCTGGCGATACAAACAAGATCTATGAGGAGGCGATCTCAACAAGCGCCTATAAAAGTTGTGGCGGAAGACACTACCCTCAACCTAGAGGAAATTGTCGCAGACAATGTTACACCAGTTGGCGGTGAGCTCGGCTCGGAAGTCGAAGTCAGCCTCGATGCAGGCATCGACGATCAGTCCAATCCGAGTAAAATTGGTGCAACCAAGGGAAGGAACGATCCCAAAAACAGTCGACTCGACTCCGAGCAAGCATCTACAAGAAGCTTCGAGTCCTCTGAAAATCCCCTCGACTCGGATGCCAATAATCCACCCAACATGGAACAGGCTACTGCGACTGAAGGGCAAATACTAGACGGTTCAAGCGAACAAAATGGAGATTGGAAAATCCCGATCGAGGCATATATAACAACGAGAAAAACCCTAGGAGACAAGTGGAAAGCGCGAAAGTTGAAGATTATAAGTGCACGAGTTTTTATGGTTGATGGAGTTCTCTACAAGCGCAGTGTTGCAAGACCATACCTCGCATGTGTGGGACCTAAAGAAGCATTGACCATCATCACGGAGGTCCATGAAGGTTTTTGCGGATCGCATTCGCCAGGAAGGACGCTAGTCTTAAAGATTAAACGGTTAGGATATTTCTAGCCAACTATGGTAAAGGAATGTGAAGAATATACGCGAAGGTGTGAACAATGTCAAAAGCATGCTCCGTTCATACACCAACCTGCTGAGCAACTTTCTTCCCTTTCTTCACCATACCCGTTTATGAGATGGTCGATGGATATTGTTGGACCGCTCCACCCCTCGACAGGGGGGGGGAGGAGATTCCTCCTAGTTTTGACGGATTTCTTTTCTAAATGGATAGAAGCAGGAGCCTTTAAAAATCTTACCAAAACGGTAGCACAAAAATTTGTTTGCGAAACGTGGTCTGTCGTCACAGTTTATCCTACGAGCTCGTAACCGACAATGGATCCCAATTCATCTCAAACAAGTTCGAGGCGTTTTGTTCAACATGGAAGATAAGGTTAAGCAAGGCAACACCAAGATACCCTCAAGGAAACGGTCAAGCAGAAGCGGCGAATAAGACTTTACTTAGTAATCTAAAGAAGAGATTATGTGCTTTCAAAGGAGGTTGGGCTAGTGAGCTCCACGGAGTACTTTGGGTTTGCCGACAACCGATGAGACTCCATTCTCCCTCGTGTATGGAATGGAAGCGGTGGTCCCAACAGAAGCCGCCGTCCTCGGGCTTAGAAGAACGGTTAATACCGTGGATCCTTGTAAGAATGATGAGATGATGATGGACAACCTCGATCTAATAGAAGAAAGGAGGGATCAAGCCTCGGCGAGACTCCAAAACTATCAACAAGCAGTGGCACGCTACTACAACTCACGGGTAAAGATCCAACGTTTCAACGTCGGTGATCTGGTGCTTCGGCGGGTATTTTCAAACACAACCGAGTATGGAGCCGAAAAACTGGGAAGGACCTTACAAAGTGACGAAAGTTGTGCGTTATGGCGTTTACGAGCTGGAGTCCGAAGACGGAGTCAAAGTGCCAAGATCATGGAATGCAATGCATCTAAAAACATACTTTTGATTCTTAAGTGTAGGATGGAATTGTACTCAATGTCATGGTGGCATTTCTGTGTTACGTTTACATCAATAAAGACGTTTCTGCATTTTAATTCAAAACTTGCATATGTCTTTAAAAAAAAAAGGGGAGTTTGGACCGCATTCACGCAAAAAACGCGAACCGAACCTCGTAATAGCTAAAATAAAAGCTAAAGTAAAATATACATTGAAAGGCTAAGCAAAAACTAAAAGCTAAATAAAAAAAGCTAAGCTAAAGCTAAATTAAAAACGAGTTCACAAATCAGAAATCCACGCTCAAAAGTAGAATGAGCTCGGGAAGAACTCGAAAAAAAACCAACAAAAAGGTTTAAGGCCTAAGGTCCGGACTACTAAGAAGGAGTCTGAACTAAGCTCAAGCTATGTTAGAAAGCGGAAAAGAGCGTCAATGGCATTCACTAAAAATATGACAAAGAAGTGGTGACCAATTAAAAACATTATGCGAATGGACTAAATTTTAGCTAAGTGTTGTTGATAATGTATGCAAAAACAAGGGAACAAAAAATAATAACAACAACACGCTAAGATTGAACAAATCCATAAAGAAAATCATCAAAGCATCGGGTCATCCCGAGCAAAATACGATAAGGTCTCAAAAATAACAAAGTAGACATCGGGTAATCCCGAGCAAAACATAAAAGAATAAAGTGTTAAATACCAAAAGTGAAAATAATAGGATAATCCTAAGTCTGCATAGGATCATCCTCAGAATCTGTGCGAATTCCCTCTATCATCTAGTCTACCTTGGGACCAAGGTTGGACCCAAACTCGTCAATAGGAACCAGCGCACCCTCCGAAAGAAGAGACGAACCGCCAACCGCGATGTCGGTAGGAGGAGCAGGCGAGGTCCTAGTAGGAGTGAGAAGTAGCGTAGCAACAGGGGAAGAGTACTGAACCTCAGAAGCCGCAGGTGGAGACGTCAAGCTTGAAAAGAGCCGCACGAACCCATCTAAGTCTAGATGAGGAACCTTCGCCTCGGCCTCGATGGATATGTCTGTGAGAAGCTAAAAGTTGGCGCTAATCTCGCGAAAGTATGCCGAAGAATCACGAGCAGCATACCGTGCCAAAATGTGAAGTCTCACCTGCTCAATCGCAGCCCTGGCAATCTCAACAACTACCCTCTTCACCTCATCCTTAGCTCGAGCCGACTCAAGCTCACGAGCGCCGATGAGAGCATTAATGCGCGCTTCTGCCTCCTCGAAACGGGCCACCAAGCCGGCCTTGTCATCCTCGAATGCAAGTTTCTCTTTTTTGAGATCCACATTGAGGTCTATGAATGCTTTGTACTTCTCATACATGTCAATGCGCTCATTCTCCGCATGCATCACACGAGCTTCCACGGACTCCCAAAGACGCTGGTGCTTCCTGGCCCGCTTCACAACCTCTAAGTCACCCTCGCGCTCAAGGCGTAAGGCCTCAAGCTCAGAAGTAAGCAAAGCAATCTGATCCTTAGCGACCTTTAACTCGGACTGCTTCTTGGCGGCACCTAGCTGGCGGCGAAACGAGTCGAGAGTCGCGTTGTACCAACCCAAAGTCTTTGAAAAGATAAAATAAAAAGAGCAAACATTTCAATGTCAAGTATAGAAATGAATAAGGACAAAGTTTTATAAGGCTTACCTCACCAACACTCTTAGAGAGCATCCTATAGTTCTCATAATCCTCGGCGGGGAGGTCCTGAAGCACCGGGAGCCTGCATCCCTTAAAACGAAAGTGGCGGAAAAGATGAGAGGACGAGTCAGGGTTGGCAACGATTGGGTCGATGGAATTGTACCCGAAGTCCCAATTGTACCTCTGCCTCTTCTCATCGCCTCCCCCTTTCGCAGTCTCTGAGGCCTTCCTCTTCAAGGACCCTCGAGGGGTGGGATCGCGCACCGCGACCCGAGAGGTATCCTGAAGCGCTGGGAGCGCAATGATGGGTCGGCGATCGGAGGGCTTGGCGAGAGCAGAACCACCAGCTTCTGTCATGGGAGCTTTGCTGGCTCTCTTGTCCCCTTTATTCGAGCGGACGAGGGGAGCAGCAGCAGGAACGGGAACAACAGCGGGGCCATCTTGTGAAGCAACAACCGCAACTTCGTGATGAGTCGGCACGCTCACAGGTTGAGCAGTCGCAGCTTTGGCTTTTTTTGCGGCATGGTAAGCAGACATCTCAGCGTCTTGAAGGTCGTCGAGAGTTGGAAAGGGAAACCGCAGTCATAAGTGAAAGAGAAAAAGTTTTAGACAATGAAAATCTCTAGGTGTTAGGAGAAACCAACCGACAAGTTCCTCGGGATGGTAGAAAGATCGTTGAGAGTCAACGTAATTCTTGAGTCGGAGAGCTGAAGAACTCTGGGGCGGTCGAACTTCTCCCAAGCACACTCCTTGCTGCGACAAGTGATCACAAATTCCTCTAAATCGGCAGGATGATTGCTCGTGCGCCCACCCTTCCGAAGTTGCACTGCACAAAGAAAAATAAACGCATAAGTATCAAGAGATTTAAAGATAAACTCTAAAACACAAACAAACATAGAAAGCTCAAAGTCGAGCCGCTACTCAGTTCAAGAGACCAAGTCGTAACAGCTAGATGAGAGAGATGACTGAAAGTCGACTCATTCACTATAAAGTAAAAGTAAGATTGTTTCCAGTCCTCATCCTTATCCGGTCTTCCGGAGACGATACTACAATTTTGATTTAACATCAAATAAAAGAAGCCTTGTTGTTTGGGAGCTTTCAGCACTGCTTTAAGTCGAGCGAGAGATTGAATATCAAGATCACAACCATTCTCTTCTGCAAGGGTTTGCAACCCAACAATCGTGCGAATGGCGTTCGGAGAAATTTGCGGTAAAGCAAGTCCGAGAGCGTACATGTAACGAATAAGGATCTCGGGCAGGGGGAACGAGAGCATACATTCCCTAAAGCACACGTCATATCCATAATAAAGACCATTCCTAACAATCTACGGATTCTCTAAAGGGGACAAAGAGATAAGCTCAACGTCTGTTGGAATAAGGCAGTCGTTCCAAAATCCTAACAACCTTTTTGGTGTTAACCTAGAACGAGAGTGAAGACTGAAGAGAGGAAACTTAACTGGAATAGAGGAAGATGGTCCACTTGTCGCGACGCAAGAGGTGGCTCGCGGATCTGGGCTCGGCTCGGGTGGCAAATTCCCAAGAGAAGCTGAAGGGCTCGAGCTTGCCTTGGGCGAAAACCGTGGCAATGGCTCCGAGAGTAAATCCGCGAATAGAGAGCACTCACGAATAGGGGAGCTTTGCTCAGATGAAGGAGAGACGGGCCATGAACAAGGAGAAGAAACTCAGCTTGGGCTGGAAGAAGCTACCTCTGTACGGTCTGACCCGATGGAGAGATGCAGAGCGCTCGGCTCGAAATGGGGCTGCTCTCGATCCAACCTGAGAAGCGCTAAACCCGACCTAAGAAGCAAAGAGCCCGCGACACTCGGCTCGGACAAGGAATTAATCGGGACAGTGCTCGGGATGGTGCTCAGGAAGGTGTTCGAGATGGTGCTTGGGACGGTGCTCGGGATGGTGCTCGGCTTGGAGCTCACCCGGGAGAGACCAAGTTCGGGGGTCGGGATTCCCTCGTCATTCGTCTCGGAGAAGGAGCCCACCGGCTCAGAGAGAAGACACGCCGTCTCGGGCTTTCGAGCGCTCAACACGAGATGAGAACCCGTCGGATCGGGCAGGTAGCAGCTCGATGAGGCGCTCAGCTCGGGTGCACGGCTGGTCGGGGAGACGCTAGGCTTGGGGTGAAAGCTCTTTGGCTCGGGTACACGATTGGTTGGGGAGACGCTCGGCTTGGGGTGAAAGCTCTTCGGCTCAGGTGCACGGCTGGTCGGAGAGACGCTCGTCTCAGGTGAAGGCTATTCGGCTCGGGCGCAAGGCTGGTCGGTAAGGTGTTCGGATCGGGGGAGCAGTCGGCCGATCCGGTCGAAAGGGAAAGAACCTCCGTTTGATCGGACCCGGGAGGAGAGGCCAACCTGTAAGGAGAGGAAGATTCCATGGAGAAGAGAAGAGAGAAGAGAAGAAGAAGGAGAATAAGATGAGTGGATGAGAAAGAAAGAGAGAAAGATATGGAATCTTTTCTCAAGAAGAAAAAAACAAGAGGAATTTCCCCTTTGTTTTTAAGAAAAAAAAGAACCAACAAGTAAAAAAAAATTCAAGAGAGGAATTAAGATAAAAAATGATCGATTCTCAAGAATTTTTTAAAACTTCATGAAAACCAAAAATTTCATATTTTGGTGAAGAACGATGAAGAACAAAAGAAAAACTGCATGTTTTGTCCATAAAATATCAAATTTTGCACCAAAAACTGTTTTTTTTTTATAGCAAAAAGGCCGGAAAAAGGATTCAAACAAGCTAAAGTTACAAGATTTTTGGGAGAAAATCAAGAACACGTAACAACAAATAGAGAGCAAAAATTTTCCTAAGGAAAAAAGCAAGAGAATCAAAAGAGAAGTGAGAAGAATGAATTACTTGGAGATTCTTAAGGAGAACGTGAATGAGGACTTGAAGCTCCCAGAAGTCTGCAATGAGAAGTAGCACAAAACTCATGAAATGAGTCTCAAGATGAATATAAATAGGGGTCATGAAGAAGTTAATTTAGGTAGGGAGTTAAGGCCCAAATCCTCACTCAAGGAAGTGATTGGCATAAAATCTGGAAAATCTGAATTGCCAGCACAAATTACGAGATACTGATTGAAATCCCGTAATGGAAACTTCCATTATGGGATTGGGGGGGGAAATGTGGGAGTGAAGATCCGCTCGGGTCGGATCTTCGGAAAAAGGCTCGGGTCGGACATCGTTGTTGGGCTCTCTAGGCCCATCGGCTCTCTCACTGTGGGAGTGAAGATCCACTCGGGTCGGATCTTCAGAAAAGGGCTCGGGTCGGATATCGTTGTTGGGCTCTCTAGGCCCATCAACTCTCTCCTATATCAATAGGTTCTCCGTCACCATCATCAGAGAGTGCTTCAGCTCTCCGTCGCCATCACTGGAGAGTGCTTCAGCTCTCTGGACATCATTACAGAGAGCACTTCAGCTCTCTGGTCATCACTTCAGAGAGTGCTTCAGCTCTCCCGTCGTCATCACCAGAGAGTGCTTCAGCTCTCTCGTCGCCTCTCTAGAGAGCACTTTAGCTCTCTGGACATCATTACAGAGAGCACTTCAACTCTCTGGACATCATTACAGAGAGCACTTCAACTCTCTAGTCATCACTTCAGAGAGTGATTCAGCTCTCCCGTTGTCATCACTGGAGGGTGCTTGAGCTCTCTCGTCACCTCTCCAGAGAGCACTTCAGCTCTCTGGACATTATTACAGAGAGCACTTCAGCTCTCTGGACATCATTACAGAGAGCACTTCATATTTCTGGTCATCACTTAAGAGAGTGCTTTAGCTCTCCCGTCGTCATCATTGGAGAGTGCTTCAGCTCTCTCGTCGCCTCTCCAGAGAGCACTTCAGCGAGTGCTTCAGCTCTCCCGTCGTCATCACTGAAGGGTGCTTCAGCTCTATCGTTGCCTCTCCAGAGAGCACTTCAGCTCTCTGGACATCATTACAGAGAGCACTTCAGCTCTCTAGACATCATTACAGAGAGCACTTCAGCTCTCTGGACATCGTTACAAAGAGCACTTCAGCTCTCTGGTCATCACTTCAGAGAGTGCTTCAGCTCTCCCGTCGTCATAATCGGAGAGTGCTTCAGCTCTCTCGTCGCCTCTCCAGAGAGCACTTCATTCCTCTCACCATGTTCACAGAGAGCACTTCAGCTCTCTCACCATGTCGATGGGCTCTCTGTTAATGGGCTCTCTCAGCCCGTTAACTCGAACTGTGCTTCTGCTCTCTTTGATAATTGGGCTTCTCAAACCAATTCAAAAGACTGCGGCCCATTTAGCGAGCTGAGGAGTTTGACCAGGCACACGACAGAGTCAATGCCGAGGATTGCGCCTAAGTAACTGCAGGATTGTCTGTTACAAGGATAATTCAAAGAGAAGATCTGCGCATTGAATGCCATAAATGCGAGCTCATTAAGAGAGCTGGGGGAAGATAAAAGGGAGGTAGAGAGCTCTGGGGAGGGGGTTCGAAGATCACTTGTAAAAGTCTTGAGAAATCATTTTGTAACTTTCATTTGAGAATTCATAAGCAATAAACACTTATTTTTCGATTTCTTTGATATTTTCGTTGATATTTTGGTGTGAGACGATTTCCGCTCTCACATTGGTATACAGTAAAAGTCTGGAATTACACATAGAACATTTATGGACTGTATTTGAGATGATGAGAAGCAACAGTCTATTTGCTAAGATCAGTAAATGTGAGTTTGCTACTAGTAAGGTGGAGTATTTAGATCACTATATACAATCAAGTGGTATCTCTACTGATCCGCAGAAGGTCCAAGCAGTATTTGAGTTGCTAATTCCAAAAAACCTGAAGCAACTCAGAGGGTTCCTTGGTCTTGCAGGGTATTATAGGAGATTTGTCAGACATTTTGGGATCATTGCACGTCTCTTAACAGCCCTGACAAAGAAGGATTCTTTCTTATGGAATGATGAAGCACAAGCAGGATTTGAGGAACTCAAACAGGCCCTTTGCACAGCACCTATCTTAGCCTTACCTATCTTTACCAAGACTTTTGTTGTTGAAACGGACGCATGTGGGCAGAAAATAGGGGTTGTATTGATGCAAGACAGTCACCCACTTGCATACATTAGTAGACATTTGAAGGGCAAGCAACTTCATTTGTCTATTTATGAGAAAGAATTGCTGGCTGTAGTCTTTGCAGTGCAGAAATGGACACTATCTTTTGGTTGGGAAGTTTATTATCAGAACTGACCAGAGAAGCCTCAAGTACTTACTAGAGCAAAGGTTAAACACTCCCATTCAACAATAGTGGCTGCCAAAATTGCTGGAATTTAACTATGAAATCCAGTTTCGTCAAGGGAAAGATAATATTGCCGCAGATGCTCTGTCGAGAGTAGAGGGAGCTGAGGTTCTACATATGGCAATGATTGTCCTTGAATGTGATTTAATGAAGAAGATACAAGATGGATATGAGATGGATCTAGTAATCAAGAAGATAATTAACCAACTGAAGGAGAATCCAAATACCAAGAAGAATTTCTCATGGACTCAAGATATTCTAAGGAGGAAATGTAAGATAGTTGTGCCTAATGTTCTTACTATCCGAGACAAGATACTTGAGTGGATGCACTGTGCTTCCAGTAGTGGTCATAACGGAAGGGATGCTACACAACAAAGGGTCAAGTGACTTTTCTATTGGAAGGGGATGAACAAAGACATTCAATCTTATGTCAGAAGTTGCAGAGTATGCCAACAATGCAAACATGACAATGCAGCCTCACCGGGATTAATCCAGTCTCTGCCCATTCCGGAGACTATTTGGACAGACATATCAATGGATTTCATAGAAGGATTGCCAAGTTCTTTTGGAAAAAACAGTGATATTTGTAGTGGTGGACATGTTATCAAAGGCTGCTCACTTTATGGCTCTTCATCACCCTTATTCAGCAACAAGTGTAGCTCAAACTTTTCTGGATTCAGTGTATAAACTACATGGTCTTCCACAAACCATTATAAGTGACAGAGATACAATCTTCCTCGGTGAGTTTTGGCAGGAACTGTTTTCTCTGCAAGGTGTATCTCTGAATTTATCTACTGCTTATCACCCACAAAGTGACGGCCAGACTGAAGTTATTAACAGGTGCCTAGAGACATACTTGAGGTGTATGTGTAGTTATAGGCCACACTTATGGAGTAAGTGGTTGCCATTGGCTGAATATTGGTACAACACCACATTCCAATCAGCAATACAGATGACACCATATGATGTAGTTTATGGTAAGCCTCCTCCAATTCACTTACCATACTTACCAGGAGAATCCAAAGTGGCAGTTGTGGCTAGGAATCTTCAAGACAGAGAAAACATGATATTGGGGCTTAAATTCCATTTACTGCGTGCCCAACACAGGATGCAACAAATGGCTGATAAGCATCGGACATAAAGGAGTTTTGAAATTGGAGATTATGTCTTTGTGAAGTTGCAACCATACCGGAAACAATCAGTAGTCTTTCGTGCTACGCAGAAACTATCACCCAAGTATTATGGACCCTACAAAATTCTGGACAAATGTGGCAAAGTGGCATACAAGTTGGAGCTCCCTAGTTCATCTCAAATTCACCCAGTCTTTCATGTCTCCCAACTGAAGCTTCTGGTGGGAAATTATTTTTCAGAAACTGAATTACCATCGATTGTTCAAGATGTGTTCATCAAGGAACCAGAGAAGATATTGGCTAGAAAGATGGTGCAGAGACAGGGTAAGGCTGTAACGATGGTGTTAGTCAAATGATTACCTGAATCAGAGGCTGAAGCAACCTGGGAGTATTTGTTTGAGATGCAGAGGAAGTACCCTAAATTTGAACCTTGAGGACAAGATTCTTCAAAGAAGCATGGTTTGATACAGGATATAATTATCGGAGACACAAGCTTAAGTTTGATTCCGTACGAGGAAGAGTAGAGGACCACGTGTCAAAGTAGTATTGGCAGATCACACAAAGGAGGCGCAAAATCCTTTTTACCAGGCGATCGTCCTTGTTATTTTGTCATAATGAATCTTTTGCTAAAACATTTTCTCTCTCTGCTCTGTAATTTTCTCTGCAACTTATTCTTCATTTGGTGTTAGAACCCTTTTCTACTTTTTTGAGTTCTTTGCTGGTGATGAGAGAATCTTTGTTTACTATTGAACATTGGTTCTGTTTATAACATTAATCGAATTATATTTTACCCTGTATCAGACGGAGAGAAGAAAGGTGTTGAAATGGAGAGGGAGGAAGATAGGGATTATTGTAAATTGGTGGGGAAAAGGATTTACATTGTTGTGGAGATGGTGGTGGTCGTTGACTCTTGGCCATATATATACTTGATGAAGAAATGTCGTTGCGGAAGAGCATATTGTACGATGATGAAGACGAACTCTGTTTTGCGGTGAAGATGGTAATCACACCAGAAATAGCTTAGAACCCATCGATTTCCTAGATCGTTTCGACATTAATTTTCTTTTTAACATACGACACGTGTCATACAGAGAAAAGTCGACGTGTTAGCTTATGGAGAGAGACCACCTCCTTTCATATATATATGATTTGATTTAGCAATCTCCTAGCGTTTGATGGAAAAGGCTCAAGAGAATGTATTTTCTCATGGGATTTGCATGATGGCTCTCCGTACACTTGTATCTTCTTCCATGTAGCATCTTAAATTGATCGAGATAACCAACCAAGAAGACAGAAATTTGGATTCCAACCTAAAATTTTGAAGTGGTTTACTATGCATTAGTCCACCTTTCCTTTGTCTTAGTATTCTTTGATATTATATTCACTACAAGAAATATGTCTTTTCTTAGCGGTCGAAAAACGCTATCGTAGGATAGCATAGCGGTTAATTAAACGCTTTGACAGCGCTNCGATCGTGTGATGGCATAGCGGTTAATTAAACGCTCTAACATAACCCGTCATTATAGGTCAGACACTTTAGATAGCGGATTTAATGTATGCTATAATTATCAAAGTTACGACAGCGTTGTTGAAGATGCAATCGTTTATCGTTATAATAGCGTCGTATATTTGTTATTAAAGGTTTTTAATAATAGCTTTAGTTTTTTGTATTCAATAGCGTTGGATATTGGATTGCATCTATAACAGTTTGTTTTACAAAGATAGTAAAGTATTTGTGCTATTATTGTGTTGTAATTACCCGACAATTAATATTATTATTTTTTTTTTCACCCGAAAATTAATATTATTATGTTTTTCAGGTGTGTACCCTACAATTAATATTATTATAATTATACAATTGAATTTCTTTTATAATTATAATATATTTTTGAATTTTTTGTCAAATAAAAATTAAATAATTTTATTATATCCATAAAACATTTTCATATTTACGAAAGAGTAGCATTTAAATAATGTAAGGAATCAACCAATAAAAACAATAAAACCTATCAAACATCACCCAGACTATTTCAATCTACTACCAAACATAAACATCTTCACTTTCTCCATCATCTATTTCATGGATAGATCTCATTACAGCATACCAATTTAAAGAATCATCTTCTCCAGAGTAGAGAACCTACATCGTATTTCAACAACATAAAAAGACATATGTTCATCAGGATCAATGAAAAGAGAAACTTTATTTATAAAAATAAAAGCAATCAAAAGATAAAAGTGAGAAAATCATCATAGGAGACGAGAGTACTCTACCTGAATTAAAGCTAGTTGACCAGTCACATTCATCCCAAACTCCCGGCTTACAAGCTCGATATTGTTAAATTACTGTTCTTGACCATATAATAATAGAAAAGCAGGGATGCATAATTAAATAAAGATTGTTTTCATTCAATGACTTCATGCCTAACTGGAGGCCATTGGCAGGTGGCTTTAAGCATCGCAGTCACTTGCCTTTCATTGAGCCTTTTGGTGTATCAGCTATTCGACAGACCTACAAACACCAAAAATAAGCAAAGATCTTTAATAATATCACATAATATTCATGTGAGTAAAATTTCTGAATTAGAACTATACTTCCATGGGCAAGTAAGCAGGCTTTGAGTCGCTCCCTGATTGGATGGCAAGTAGTGATGAATATTTCACTTTAGAGTTATATTTCTCAACGAAATACTGTATAACAGTCTTCTTGCTGTTGTCCTCTAAAGTGAAACTAAAATGAGTATAGAAAGGGTAATAATATGCTATAAAACCAAAATATTAAAAATCTTGTAATTAAAAGAAACATATTCATCTAAGCTGGCTGATGGGCCAGTTCATCATCATTTGGTATAAAGGAGTTTTAGCTTCTTTTAATTTTTTCCGGATGAACTCACATTCTTATACTGGTTCATCATCATTTGTTTCTCCATTTTCATTCATCTCTATTGAATTACCATCATCCATAATAAATGTAGTCTTCAACAAATCAAATGCCTCAGTTTAAGAATCAATAGTATGATACTTCGTATCCATACCCCAAATTACAAGATGATCAACTATGTTTTCTAATTTTTTATGGCATAAATTTCGGCAATATCTACATGGACAAAACATTTCATTCAGATTACCCAATCTTCTTGCTGACGAGTTTACAAAATTGGTTGCTCCTTCCGAGTACTCGGGACTATTCCTACATGGTAAATCACAATAAATAGTAAGAATAACTATTTCAATCGGCGAATAAAAGTATTTCTCGAGAGACCTATGTACATGATACCTTTGCACCAAAATCCACAAGTTCTCCATATGAGAAATATGTAACAAGTATTGCAGATTAAGTTTAGAAATAAGAAGATGGAGATGACAGATTAGGTTTACAACTAAAAATCTTTGCGAAATTTTCAGTTTCCCGGCATAAGCAACTCGAAAGGAAACAACGGCTCAGATTGAATGAATTAAGTTGTATAAAAATATCCGACGGTGTATGTTGCATCTCGTTTACAATCTATGTCTCAGCTGTTCATTGACCAGTTTTTATATTACTTTTTCAAATGACTTTTACAAAAAATAGTTAACAAAATACAATTACAAAATTTAAAGTTAATTATAGAATAAATATCATATGCTTATTCAAAAAAATTTTAAAAATGTTATTCTTGTAAGTTCATATATGCAAATGGATATAAATTATATATTAGTTATATGTTGAAAGGGTTTATATCAATTTAGGGTATATTGTTAAGGTTTACGATTTTGAAATTAAACAACTGAAATGTGAAAACTAAAAAACTTAATAAATTGTCGAAAGTTTTTGAATGTATATTTAAATGGATATAGAGTATATTAGATGAGTTTTTTAAAATATTAATTATAGGTTGAAAGGGTTTATATCAGTTTAGGTTCTAGTGTTAAGGTTTATGATTTTGAAATTAAACAACTCAAATGTGAAAACTAAACAACTTAATAAACTGTTAAAAGTTGTAGCATGTTTATTTAAATGGTATATATAGAGTATATTAGATGAGTTTTTTGAAATATTAGTTATATGTTGAAAGGGTTTATATCAGTTTAGGTTCTAGTGTTAAGGTTTATGATTTTGAAATTAAACAACTCAAATGTGAAAACTAAACAACTTAATAAACTGTTAAAAGTTGTAGCATGTTTATTTAAATGGTATATATAGAGTATATTAGATGAGTTTTTTGAAATATTAGTTATATGTTGAAAGGGTTTATATCAGTTTAGGGTCTAGTGTTAAGGTTTATGATTTTGAAATTAAACAACTCAAATGTGAAAACTAAACAGCGTAATAAACTGTCAAAAGTTGTAGCATGTATATTTAAATGGATATATATAGATTATAATAGATGAGTTTTATGAAATATTAGTTATATGTTGAAAGGGNTGAACGGGTTTCTATCAGTTTAGGGTCTAGTGTTAAGGTTTATGATTTTGAAATTAAACAACTCAAATGTGAAAACTAAACAGCTTAATAAACAGTCAAAAGTTGTAGCATGTATATTTAAATGGATATATATAGAGTATAATATATGAGTTTTATGAAATATTAGTTATAGGTTGAACGGGTTTCTATCAGTTTAGGGTCTAGTGTTAAGGTTTACGATTTTGAAATTAAGCAACTCAAATGTGAAAACTAAACAGCTTAATAAACTGTCAAATATTGTAGCATGTTTATTTAAATTTATATATAGAGAGTATATTAGATGAGTTTTTAAAATATTAGTTATAGGTAAAAAGGGTTTATATCAATTTAAGGTCTAGTGTTAAGGTTTACGATTTTGAAATTAAACAACTTAAATGTAAAAACTAAACAATTTATTAAACTGTCAAAATTTGTTGAATTTATATTTAAATGGATATATATAGAGTATATTAGATGAGTTTTTTAAATTATTAGTTATAGGTTGAAATAGTTTATATCAGTTTAGGGTCTAGTGTTAAGGATTACGATTTTAAAATTAGACAACTCAAATTTGAAAACTAAAAAACTTAATAAAAAATTATTTAAAAGTTGTTGACACTTTTATTTTGTAGGGAATTTAGGTTTTATGGTATATTTAACCATTTAGAGTTTAGGGTTATCACCATAAAAGGTGACTTGTACACCCTTTTGTACCTTTTGTACGATTATCAGTAGCATTAATATAATACAACAAATTTGTGGCATTGGTACACCAAATTTGTTGTCTATTAATTGTAAGAGAGTGATAGAGAGGGAAACATAAGGGACGTAAGGGTCAACAGAAGCGACGTGAGTCTTAAATGCATATTTTAGTTCCTTTTATTAAATTAAACACAAACTCGTCTTTAAATATTTTTGAGTTGTCTAATCATCTTCCGCATAGGTTTTAATATATACACATTCTCTTCATAAGTCCATTTTTCCATTTTACTTATCATGAAAAAATGAAGGTAAACCCTCATATTCTCGATTTCCCGCCGAAAATTCTTGAAAACATTCTCCTAAAGGCCGGAAGTTTCTCATACGAAGAACTTTTCAAATGCAAGAGCGCTTGTGTGGTCATGCGCAATGCGGTATAAATAGAGACATTTTACCGGAGCATCGATCTTTTCACTATGCAAGGAGATTGGTACTATACTGCTGGTGTGAATTTCAATCGTTTGTGTCTCCACAATGAAAAACCTTCCGCTATCTTTCTTATCGGGGCTAGAGATTATTTCCAGACCGAGGACATGAAGACGGAATCTTAAAGATTAGGCTTGCCGCAGAGAAGGGGTATGATTTGGCTCTCTACACCTACAATCATCTAAAAAGGATCATGTCCCTGACGTGGTCTTCAACGGTGATTTAGTCAATATATCTAGGGAATTCTCACGATCTGCAAAGCGGAAGATCCAAGCACCTTCTTCATTGTCGTGGAGCAACAGCTTGCCTCCATTCTTTCTCCAAAGGATCGCTGAAATTCACAATGTATACTGTCAGGATATTGGTACTTGCCCGTGTCAAGTGATCAATAGATGGAAACACCCGTGGGACGAGTGGTACAAACTGGAGCCACTCTGCGATGCATTTTTTTTTTGAAGATGGGAAACACTCTATTTTATTTGCGAGTTGCCTAAAAAGATTGTGGATTTGCGTCTTCAATACCCTTGACAATCTCATACGTCTTTTTAATCAATGCCAATATTTCTTCCAACTCTTTTTTATTCTAAAGTTAAATTAAATATATACAATATTGTAATGAATTTTATTCTCTATTGATTACTAATGGTACTATTTGGTACTTTTGATTTCCTATCTGAATTTTTTTATTTTTCCATCTCCAACCATAAACACTTATTGATACGTTTTAGGTTGAAGAATTTAGGATTTAAGGGTTCCTTGACGCGTGGTTATAAGTTCCTTTAATGAAATAAAACAGAAGTGACGCATGGCTATAAGTTCTTGTTTTCTATACATAGTCCTCATTGGTTATGATTACATGATCTGAATTTTCGCATAAAATTTGTTAAAGTTTATTAATTGTTTAAAATTTATTAATTGTTAAAGTTTATTAATTTTTTAAAACTTATTAATTGTTAAAGTTGTTAAAGATTATTAATTGCTTTTATCTTCTCTTATTTGTTCTTTATTAACTACTCAGATATTTGTCAATTTTTAAAAATTTGTAGTGCGTATAAAATTGTTAAAGTGTTAAGAATAGTGAAACAACGTTATTAACAATAGAAACAAATAAAAAATTTGTTCATAAAATATTTTGAAAACAATGGCAATTTCACAAGATCGCCCTCATAACTTTGACCTCCGGGTTGACCGGGTTGATACCGACATCAGAAACATTGTCGAAGCTAGAGTAGACTGTGGTATTTCCATTTCCCCGGTGAATCCTCCAGAATCGGAGTTCACAATATGTACCGCCGTTATGATGCAGAGTCGGCTTCAATGCAGCAAATAATCGACATAATGGCTAAAGGCTTTGCATTCCAGACAGCTCCGGCTAAAACAGACAATGCAAAAAATACAATCTATACACACATACAACACATAAAATCCAACCGATACAAATATACTTACTCTCTATTCATAAGAACAAACATCAGCACCGGCACCCTCTCCATGAATCCCATCATTGTGACCGCTTGTTCATACATCACATCGTCTATGTACTTTATTCGACCGACTATGTGCACTACATTGTCAAGATAAGAGCATTAGGATTTTCTTTGTTTTTTGGCTCTGTTTTCTCTGATTTTGCACTGCATTTGTTCTGTATACCCAATCCTATTACTATTTCACATTTATATTCCATTTACTATTTACCAAATCTAACATAAACACTAATCACTAGGAACAGACTATGAACAACAAGAAAAAGTACCGGTTTCAGTAATGCAGACATGTAACCACGATTTCAACCATGAGAACTATGAGTACTTGATACATCTGGACTTGGTGACAGGCTCGACACGCCTGATGGTGGTAAAACCAGAAAATACAATATCCACAAACGAGCAGGTGTTCCAGAAGAACGAACTCTAGTGCTTCACCAGAAACTTCGATAGCTCGACGCTATCGCCTTCCTGCATGAGAGAGGTGTCTACATTGACGGATGGTAGAAGAGTGCACTGGACGTGGTTTCCAGTGTGGTCAGCAAGTATGAACTCCCTCTCGATCCTGTAAGAGTATATGACCTGAAATCTTTGAATCACCTTCACCCTGAAGGTGTCCTCGCACGTACCAGTGTAGACGAAAGATGTGAGATCTGTAACTTTAAGATTAACCATTGTTGATGAAGATGAAAGATTAAGGATGAGAGATCAAAATCTTCGAGATGACAGATGAGATATCAAAATCTTCGAGTGATTTGATTTTGTTTTATTTTTTAGAGAGATGGAAACAGAAACGATGCGACTTGTAATGCATTTATTTGATTTTCTTTAATTAAATTAAAAAGAAACAAGAGATGCAATAGGTCTTATCATGTTCTCTTAGGTAATGATAACTGAAAGTTATAGGTTTCGGGTAGTTGTTAAATTTTATGAAATTTTTATTATATCTCTTATCTTCTCAACTTTTTCTACATTAATTGCTCTAGTATATGACACTTTAGGTATAGATGTGGTTATGGTTAATTTCGTTAAAATGTGGTGCTAAAATTTAACATTACAATTTGTACCATTAATTTTGTACTTGTTTTTCAATGAATTGTAGGTTCAAGAAAATACAAACAGCATTGTTACACTCGATTTAAACAAACAATAAATTATCATTTTGCCAAATAACAGTTGACCCTAATGCATCAGCGATAAATGTAATCTCTTGAGTTGGCCTCCACACCTTCGCCTTACCAATATTAACAATTATAACCCAAACCTTGCTTGCATTTGGACCTATTGGTACGAAGTGGCACTTCACATTTGGATCTGTTGAAGCTACTCTCCCTTCATATAACGTGCGTCCAGAGTTGTTGCAATTCAAAATAATATACTTATCCTTTGCACTTCTCTTGGAACTGGTGCTGTTGTGTGGACTTTACAATTGAAACAACAATAAATTAATCAAGTAAAAGATCAGTCATTAAATAACCAGAATAATAATAACATACCACTGTTTTTGGATTATCTGGTTTCGTAGGGGTTCCTTCAGTGGATGTTGGGTTAAGGAGTTCAATCTTTAATAGAGGCCATGCAATTTTACCATGGCAGGAGTTGGCCTCCAAAGAAAAGCTTTAGCCTTACAAATTGTGTTAACTTTAACACTAACAACATTTGGACCTATACGGATATTGTTGACCCTTTCCATTGCATCTGTTGAGCAAATGATACCTTCACCAACAACCTCTTTGTTTCCATCAGTGTAATCAAAGATTTTACATCTTTGAGTCTCATCTAAACTGGTTTCCTATAATGTAAAAGTGTAATAATTATGTACTTGAATAGTAAGAAAATTAGATAGATAAACTTACATATATATAGTCTTCAGAACTTGTTTCCCTGTCCACAATAACTTTCTCAACAGGCCATGCAATCTTGCATCCCACAGCTAGGCCAATTGATGCTACTGAATCTGATATAAGCCTCCAGAGAGCAGCTTCATGTGTGATTGCATATGTCACAGTAATGACTACTGCAGAAGGACCAACTGGTATCCTATCAACTTTGTATTACGGATCAGCAGATCAAAATGAACCTTCCCAATCACAACTTTGTCGTCAGTCCAATCCAGCACTTGTACTCTCACACCTTCTTTCAATTCAGAAACACCCTCATATGTTTCAGTACTACCAGTGGTTGTCTGAAACATGGCCACTGATTTAATTAAAATATTATGAAACTAATTTAAACTTATATGAAAATATAATTACCTTAGTTCCAGTTAATCCCTCCATAGTTCCCTTCAACTATTCAATCTGACATTGCAAATCAACAATCTTTGAGTCTTTAGCTTGCAGAAATAATAGCTTAGTAGAACTGATCTCTCTGCCATACCATTTCACTCTTCTATGTTTATGTTTTGCCAAAACCTTGCTCACTGCATCTTCCTTAAAGTTATCACATGATGTAGAGTCCATCTAACTATCGAGTGACTGTATTTGTTCCTAATATCAATATTTTACACACAAGATATAATAATGATAATTTATATATGTAAAAATGTATAAACAAGTTTCATAACTACATACAACAGTGTCAGCAAATTCAGGCCTCACAGCTCTATGGTGACTCTGAATTTTCATGGATTTTACATATCAATTAGCATCGTTTCTGAGGCCTAAAAGCGTGCATACATCACATTTATGGTTGATTACATTTATTTTATGATTTTTAGGACTTTTGAATTAGAATTTGCATATGCACGCATTTTGGAGGTTTTTCAGGACTTTCAGGAGTTTTTGGGAAGGATTTGAGAAATTTCAGAAAAGCAGCACTTAACGTTGAATGGAGCAGCACTCAGCATGGAATGGACTGAACTTACCTCAGAACACTTGCAGGATCGATCCCAACACTATGCAGGATCAATTTCAGGCACTTCGGTGTTGAAACAGGATTGATCCCACTCAGCACCTTCGAGATTGATCCCAACACTTACAGGATCGATCCCGACATTTACCAGATCGATCCTGCANCCCCCCTCACGCTTTAAACATTTCTGGTGAAGTCTCTATTAAAGCTAAGCAAGTGGACGAAGATGAAGCAGGACTAAGAAGGAAACATATGAGATAGATCCCACCAAGGTCTGAATCGATCTCGGGCACTCAATGTCAAGATCGATCCCAACCTCAGACGCATTTTGGACGCATCTCAGCTGGATCGATCCCAACCAAGCATCCTTAGCTCGGATCGATAGTGCACTCACCAACTCAAAGGCAAACATGCTCCAACCCGACCAACTCGAATCCGGATACCACCTGAAGCAAGGCCCAAGATCCAAGATAATGATTAACATTTTGTCTTTAGTGCGAATTAGGGATTTTCTATGAACACTATAAAAGCCCTAATTCGCCTCCATTTGCACAAGCTTTAGTTTTTCTTTCCTTTTAAGGTTTTTTCTTAGGTTTTCATTTTCTTAGTTTTGTTCTTGATGTTCTTGGTGTAAAAACCATTTTTGTTTCACGTCTTTAGTTAATCTTCTGTTTTTCTGTAGTTTTCTTGCTTAGCTCCACCTTGTTGCATATCTGGTTCTTGTTGATTTTCATTTTAAGATTTAATCTCTTGCTTAAATTACTGTTTCATTGATGTTCTTCATTTTTGGGTTTGTGTTCTTGCTGTTCTTCCTAGATCTGCATGTTTAGGTTTGAAGTTATGTTTGCTGTTTCATCTGCTTCTACTCCCATGAGTAGTGAATAGTCATCCAAGTTCTTGAGGATGGGGGTAGATTAGGGTTGATGTTCTGGGTTTGCATGGGTACCTAAGTTTTTTGTGTTTTAGATCCCTTCTGGTCTTCCTCAGCTTAATGCTGATTGTATTCCTACCTGGAAGGGACAAAGACCCACCGTTAGGCCCTAAAACACCGGAAGGTGAGTTATTGGAGGTGACCGGACCGAGGGGGTTCCAGAGATTCGTTTCCCCTTCTCTGTGAATAGATGTGGGAAACAAGTTAGTTAGAGTAGTAGAGGTTAATGCCTGCTAGGTAGTCGCCATTTTTGACAACAGTTGAGTCTGTGATTGCTTTGCTTGAGATTGGTTGCCAAGGAATTGGAGTTGATTGTTTATAGAGTTGTTGTCTAGGGGTCAGCTCATTGTTTGAGGTATGTTAGGTACTTAGGTAGCCCAGGATGGATTCCCAAGTCAATTACCCTTTGTCCTGAGGAACGACTTTACATTGATTGCATTTTTACCCTTTCTTGCTTTTACGCTGTTTTGCATCCAAAAGTGTTTTAAACCTCTCTCTATTTTATGTCTTTTTACATTTATTGCACTTAGGACCGTTTAGCAACCAAACCCCCTTTTAAGCTTGACTTTAAAGCATCCAATACATCCACATTGCTTAGTACGCTCCCATTATGGATTGACAAAACCCATCATCATTCATCATCTATACTACAACGATGGGTTGATTGATAACCCAGGGACTCCAAATCCCTATTATCAATTTGGCGCCGTTGCCATTTTTGATTTGTTACTACATTCTGGATTTTGGATCTTTTCATATTAAGCCTTTCTTTTACGTTTTTACTTACCAGTCTACCTTGTCAACTTTGTTTTCAGGTACCTACTTAGCAGTGTATGAACCTAAGAAGCAGAGGACCAACTGACTTGCTTCCACTCGTTGACGACATCAGAGCTCTTGAACGAGAACACTCTCGGGCACGACGTGAACATGAACGTGCGAAACACTTGAGAAGGTTGAACCTCAACATGGCAGACAACATTGAACGAGAACACCAGAACACCATTGGTGCTGGTGACAACCCAAACACTCACACCGTCAAACATGGAATCAATCCACCTGCAATCCAGAACAAAAACTTTGAGATCAAGCATAGTCTCATTGCTATAGTCCAGAGCAACAGGTTCAATGGGTTACCTTTGGAAGACCCACTTGATCACCTAGATGAGTTAGAGAGGTTATGCAGTCTGACAAAGATCAACGGTGTGAATGAAGACGCATTCAAGCTCCGCCTCTTCCCATTTTCTTTGGGGGAGAAGGCGTATCAGTGGGAGAAGTGACTCCCCAGGAACTCAATCACCATGTGGGATGCCTGCAAGAAGGCATTCCTCGCGAAGTTCTTCTCAACTTCAAGGACAATACGCTTGAGGAATGAAATTTCCGGGTTTGCACAAAAGACCTCTGAAACCTTCTCTGAGGCATGGGAGCATTTTAAAAACTATACTATGCAGTGCCCCCACCATGGTTTCAGCAAGGCTTTCTTGCTCAGCACACTCTACAGAGGTGCCTTGGCAAATATCAGAATGCTGCTTGATACCGCAAGTAACGGGAAATTCCTCAACAAAGGTGTTGATGACGGATGGGAGTTAGTTGAGAACCGTGCCCAGTCAGATGGGATCTATAGTGAGGATTACGACAGCACACCAAGGGGACCTTCTATATTTGATGACAGCACTAAGAAGGAGATAAAGGCATTGAATGAGAAGTTGGACAGGTTACTCCTAGGTCAACAACATCAGGTTCACTTCATCTCTGATGAAGAACAACTCTAGATTCAAGCTACCGAAGCTCAACAACGTGAAGAAATGTGCTATGTGCAGAACCAAAGGGGTTACATCAACGGGTCCTTAAAATGCTCTCCACCTCTAAAGGACATTCGACCTTTCCTCGCCTATGCTTACAACCGCGGTTTCTTTGCCACCGCTCCACCACGAGATCGATCTGCTCTTCCACCCCCTCCTCTTTCCTCTTCACACATTGAGACCCTACTTCAACAACTTCTCAAGGGTCAAGAGTCTGCTATGCTGGATACATCCAAAAAGTTTGGTGACCTTCATACTCAGTTGGACTCTTCATTCTCCGACGTCTATACCAAACTTGACGCCCTAGCCTTCGTATCTATTCGTTGGAAAGCAATAGTGCATCCCACTCTACTTCTTCGTCTAGTACTCTACAATTCGAATACACGTCCAAACCCAATGATGTTTCTCATGTGAAAGCCATTACTCTCCGCAGCGGGAAGGCGTTACCACAACGCCCAACCACTCTTATCATTGAGGTCAGTGATGTCCAAGTTGGGGGGGGGGGGTTGTTTTTGAAAGAAATTGAAGAAGAAGAACCTGTAATAACTGATACACAGAAGCCATTGCAACATCCACCAGATAGTGATCACAGAACCACATCCTGATGAACAACCACCTGCAACAAAAGCCACACCTTTCATTCCACCACCATATGTTCGATGGTTGCCTTTACCTTCTAGATTCAAGAAAGAAATCATGGCAAAGTACAAAAGCATTTTTGAGAAATACATGCAGGACACCGAGATCAAGGTACCTCTTCTCGACGCAATCACTTTGATGCCTCCATACAAAAAGTTCCCGAAGGACGCTATCACAAAGAGAGGAAAGGAGATTCATGGAATGGTAGTTCTAAGTGAGGAATGTAGTGCGATCATCACAAGGACCTCTACCCCAAAGAAGCTAGCAGACCCAGGATCATTCACTTTACCTTGCTCACTTATACCTTTGTCTTTCGACAAATGCTTGTGTGACCTAGGAGCTTCAATAAGCCTCATGCCCCTGTTAGTTGCAAGAAGGCTAGGTTTCAGAAATTTTAAGCCCTGCAATATCTTTGGTACTTGCAGACCGATCGGTCCGGATCCCACACGGGATCCTTGAAGATCTACCTGTAAAGGTTGGAGCGGCTGAAATACCAACTGACTTTGTGGTCCTAGACATGAGTGAAGAACCGAGAGACCCTCTGATTTTAGGAAGACCATTCTTGGCCACTGTTGGAGCCGTCATTGACGTTCAGAAAGGAAAAATCAAGCTCAATATGGGTAAGGAGCTGAAGATGACTTTCGACATTCAAGAAGTCATGCAGAAACCAGCTGTTGGAGGAGAAGTCTTCTACATGGAAGATTTTGATCAACTCATTGATGAATTCCAGGAAGAAATTGGTGTGGAAGACGACCTCCAAATTGCATTGACCAAGAATGGGAATAAAGGGGACCTATGAGGAGAAAGTCTGGAGTATAAGAGGATCTTGGACTCACAAATAGCAGTGGAGTCCGGAGAACCATTTGAAGATATCCGGAGTCCAGAAAAACAAGTCATCTCAGCTGTTGAAGAATTTGGATTAAAAAAAGGACCGAATCAAAGGACTACCCAAGCTTCAATGAACTCTGAAATATCTGAAGACTGGTCTGAACTAAAGGCACCAAGTGTGGAACTAAAACCACTGCCAAACTCAACATACCCAGTCATAGTGAGTAATGAACTTAGTGAAAATGAGTTAGGATCACTGTTGACTAAATTGAGGAAATTTAGGAAAGCAATAGGATATTCATTGGATGACATAAAAGGGATATCACCTAATCTATGCACTCATATCAATCTTGAAAATGAATCTTACTCCAGCATTGAACCCCAAAGAAGATTAAACCCTAATTTGAAAGAAGTGGAAAAAAAGGAAATTATAAAATTGTTGGATGTTGGTGTTATCTATCATATCTCAGATAGTACTTGGATATCACCAGTTCATTGTGTCCCAAAAAAAGGGACGAATCACTGTGATTAAAAATGACAAAGATGAACTAATACCAACCAGAACGATTACTGGTCATAGAATGTGCATCGACTACAGGAAGTTGAATGCAGCATCTAGAAAAGACCATTTCCCATTACCCTTCATAGATCAAATGTTAGAACGCCTAGCCAACCATCCTTATTACTGCTTCCTTGATGGATATAGTGGATTTTTCCAAATCCATATTCATCCATAAGACCAAGAAAAAACCACGCTCACATGCCCTTACGGCACCTTTGCATATAAAAGGATGTCGTTCGGGCTTTGCAATGCTCCTGCCACCTTACAGAGGTGTATGACTTCGATTTTTTCATATTTAATTGAGGAGGTAGTTGAGTTGTTCATGGATGACTTTTCCGTGTACGACTCTTCTTTCTCCTCCTGTTTGTCGAATCTGTGCGGGGTCCTAACCAGGTGTGAGGAGACAAATCTGGTCCTGAATTGGGAGAAGTGCCACTTCATGGTACGGGAAGGGATAGTGCTAGGACACAAGATCTCAAAAAGGGTATAGAGGTGGACAAGGCTAAAATTGATGTAACGGTGTAGTTGCAACCGCCGAAAACAGTGAGGGACATCATGAGCTTCCTTGGTCATGCAGGATTTTATAGAAGGTTTATCAAGGATTTCTCAAGAATTTCCAGACCCTTAACGAGGCTTTTGTGTAAGGAAGTCGAGTTCAACTTCGACACAGAGTGTTTAGAAGCCTTCCATCGCATCAAGGAAGCCTTGGTATCTACACCAATAGTTCAGGCCCCCTATTGGGACTACCCATTCGAAATCATGTGCGATGCCTCAGGCTATGCAGTTGGAGCTGTCTTAGGGCAGAAGATTGATAAAAAGAGGCATGTCATCAATTATGCTAGTAGGACTATGGATGATGCTCAGGTAAAGTATGCAACAACAAAGAAAGAGTTGTTGGCAGTTGTCTTCGCATTCGAAAAATTCAGAAGCTATTTGGTGAGTTCTAAGGTGGTTGTCTATACTGATCATGCTGCGCTGAAGCACATCTACGCTAAGAAAGACACCACACCTAGACTGCTGAGATCGATTCTTTTTTTGCAAGAGTTTGACATCGAGATAGTGGATAAAAAGGGTATTGAAAATGGTGTAGCAGATCACTTGTCAAGAATGAGGATTGATGACTCGATGAAAATTGATGACTCTATGCCTGAAGAGAAAGTCATGGTAATCCACACATGTGCGTTTTTAGAAAGCGAAGTGGTAACAACGAAAGCAGCACCATGGTATGCAGACTTTGTTAATTACAAGGTCTGTGGGACAATCCCTGAAGATTTCAACGAGCATAGAAGAAGGAAGTTCCTAAGTGATGAAAAGAATTACTATTGGGATGACCCCTTTATCTACAAAAGAGGTTCAGACGGGCTATTCAGAAGGTGTGTAGCTGAAGGAGAAGTAAAAGGGATTCTGGAACACTGTCATGGTTCGTCTTATGGAGGTCACTTTGCAATATTTAAGACCACTCAGAAAATCCTTCAAGTAGGGTTGTGGTGGCCAACAATTTTAAAAGACATACATGGATTCATCTCTACTTGTGACCCATGTCAAAGGGCAGGGAACATTGGAAGAAGAAATGAGATGCCCCAGAATCTGATTTTAGAGCTTGAAGTGTTTGACGTCTGGGGAATTGACTTCATGGGACCCTTCAACCCTCCATCTTTTGGCAATAGCTATATTCTAGTAGTCGTTGACTATGTCTCCAAATGGGTGGAAGCAATAACCAGTCTAACCAACGATGCGAAAGTAGTTCTAAAGCTTTTCAAAAGCGTAAACTTCCTACGATTCGGGGTACCAAGGGTAGTGATCAGTGATGGGGGATCTCACTTGATAAACAGAGTCTTCGAAGGCCTGCTGAGGAAGTATGGGGTGAAGTATAAGGCGGCAACGCCTTATCATTTGCAGAAAAGTGGACAGGTTGAAGTATCGAACAGGCAGATCAAAGCGATTTTAGCAAAAATTGTTGGAACCTCCAGGAAAGATTGGTCAGTGAAATTGGATGATGCACTGTGGGCATACATAACAGCTTTCAAGACACCAATAGGACAATCACCATTTCAGCTACTCTACGGGAAAGTCTGCCACCTACCCGTTGAATTGGAGTATAAGGCACTTTGGGCAACCAAGCTCCTAAATTTTGACCTCAAGATAGCTCAAGAGAAAAGGGAGATAGACCTACATGAACTAGAAGAGTTCAGGCTCAACGCTTATGAAATTTCCAAAATATACAAGGAAATGACTAAGGAATTCCATGATAAAAAGATCCACGTAAAGGAAATCAACGTTGGTGACCAAGTCCTTTTTGTTCAATTCAAGGATGAAGCTGTTCCCAGGAAAGCTCAAATCCAGATGGTCTGGGCCATTCTTTGTGAAGGAAGTTTTGCCATATGGAGCTGTCACTTTGGTTGGAAGCACTGGAACTGAATTTACAGTAAATGGACAACGGGTGAAACCATACTTAGCAAACATCAAAATCTCATAAGCAACCTCGGTTCCCCTTGGGGAACCATCCCAAGCACACTGATCTTAGAAACAGGAAGTCAAGCTTAGTGACTATAAACAAGCTCACTTGGGAGGAAATCCCATGTTTATCTCTTTGTATATATTTCAATTTCAATATTTTTAATTCTTGGTACTTGACTTAATGTGTTTTGCTTTTACCTTGTTTTAGTGTATCAGGTACTTATGGATTGAGATTCGGGAATTCTTGCAATGAAAAATGAGAAAGTACATAGGGATATGCATTTTCAATACGATCGATCAAGTGACAGGATCTCCCAAACAATGCGCTTTCAACGAAGCGGACCGAACCATGTTTGTCGCATGATCGATCCACATTGGTGCCAGGATTGATCCCCTGTACAGCATGCAACCGATCCAATCGGTCAAACACACTGCAGGATCAATCCCACGCGCAATGTGTGATCGATCCAAAAGACCACACAACGATTGATCCAAGCGATGTTCAGGATCGATCAAACGCGCCATTACCAAAATTGATCCATGTGCTGAACCGGACATCAACCCGGTCATCAAGGTCGCAACCAAACCGAGCAGAGAATACATCAACCGGTTTAGAGTGTTGTGATTTCGAGCAAACATCTCTCACATAAAGACAAAGGAGCACCTCCATATCCACTTGACCACTTGCATCCCCCATCACATCAATGTTTCCTCTTTACATCTCTACCATATACAACACCTTTAATCCTCTACCACAAACTTCCAATCAACACCACCTCCCCCATATCACCAATAAGTCTATATAAAGGGAGACCTTCTCATCCTTTAACTCATCAAACTTAATAACCATCTCTCTCTCTCTTAAACATTATTTGAACTAAGAACGGCAACTTATCTTGACTTTGTCTAGGTTAAAGGATGTCTCAACCATAAAGAGAAAGGATCTTAAGAAGGCAGAGAAGGGAGCGAGAAATCTCGAAACAGAAAGACGGACAACCTCGTACACATGAAATTGCTGAGATGTTGCAACAAACACGGCAACGTAGAGAAAATCAAGAGCATGGCGCGCTTCTCATTGCTCAAGAGGAACGAGAAGGAGGAAACAGTGAATCCGTTCGAAACAATCAAGAAATTGAACAAAATCATGTATCCCAGCAGCAACAGCAAGAAGCATGGAATGCAGCCCAAGGATACTATAAGGGCAAGGAACCCCTTTAAAAAAAATCCTTTGCACCCCTTTGAGGTCCATCCCAACCCCTTCTTCATTGTCTAATCCGTTTGTTATGCTTGTCTGCTTGTTGTGATTGTTGTTTCCGTTTGCTGCTGATGATTAAAATGTCTTTACTGCTTTATATTTATCTCGCATTCCTTGAGTCAAATCTCACAAATTGGATTACACATAGAATTTGTAATTCGAGTTTGGGGGAGGATTCTGAAGGACACCCCTTGTGATTTAATGAAAATCTNCTTGTTTGTTCCTTTGTCTCCAACTTGCAATGCATCTCATACAACATCTATTAGCATTCAAAAACCCATAAAATCTGAAATTTTTTCGAAAATTGTTCTTAAAAAATAGAGTGTCATTTGCATTTCATGTAGT
>OVBE01001430.1:18513-35303 GCA_900406425.1 Iberis pinnata | reverse complement strand
ATAATAGTGGGCATTTATGTTTGCTATTCTGCATTATTCCAAGTGTTTTCATTGCATATTTGGTAGAACTTCAGTATTCTAGGTGTTCGGGTCGAATCAGAGCAAAAATGATACATTTCGGGAGATTTCAGGAAGTTTCAGAAGAATTAGAAGTTGCAGAAAAAAGTGATCGATCGGGCATGTGATATGCCTGATCGAGCAGATGTTCCTGGAAAAATACGAGATTTGAGATCGATGGAGCAAAAGCCAATTGGTCGAGCAAAAACGAGAAGTGCCCGATCGGGCAAACACTTGCTCAATCGGGCAGATGTCCCGAAGAGAATATGAATTTTTCCTTATTTCAAATCAAGTCCTCAAGCCTATCAAGTTTTCTATATTTTATTATTTTACTTTTTTAGCCTATAAATACACTGTGTTTTAGACCTTTAAACCTAAGCTTTATTTTATTTCTGAGAGAATTACTGAGGGAGAGGAGATTCAACATGTATTTGGAGAAGATTTCTGAACCCTTTTATATATCAATATCTATTTTAGTTTACTGTTCTTCTTGGATATTGAATTGTGTATGCTTTGCAATGTCTGAGTAGTTCCATAGTTAGATTTTAGAGTTTCATAGGGATTTCAGGGTTTGATTGTTAGATTTGTCTTAAGGGGATAATAATTGTTAGGTTTTTAGTCTAGACTTGTTATTAATGCATGAATTAGAGTAGCTAACTAGTTCATTGATATTAGACTAATAAACGTAAAGAGATTTGGTTTAGAAGTTGGATCTAGTCTAGATGAATAAGTGTTCTTGCTTGCGAGAGTATTGTCTTGATTGCTTGTGAACAACTTAATCTGATCTGTAATGCATGTTTTGTTATTTAAATGATGGCGAAAGTTTGTCTTTGATAATTTGAGCATAGGGTTTAATACTCCGAGAGGAGATTAAACCATCTTTGTCTTTCATGTTGATAACTATTTTCAAAGAAAATCTCTGCATGATAAATTGACTTTCAATCCTGATTACATGTGGTTTCCCTGATGTCTGACGCTTTTATTTTATAATATTTAAACCATTTTAATTTACTCTTTTGATAACCATCAATCTTATTATTCTTGCTTTAGACAGATTTGAATTGAAACTGAATCGTGCACTATTCTGGTCTCTGTGGATTCGATATCCTATTTTTGCTACATTGAACTGTTCTCTGCAGTAATAGACTATGATTAAATTCTAGACCTATCAGTTGCATGGATCAAATCTGATGATTTAGTTTATGGTCCACATGTTTTGGGTTTTTCATGGTGGACCAAATCAGTTGCATCTACTTTGGTGGACGAATTACCAAAATCTTGACGGACAATGCTCGGATCCTTACCTTGTCTTGCCACCGCCGAAACTGTTTGGGTCAGATGGATAAAAAATGGCACCGCTACTAATTAGGCGTCTAGGTGGTCCACCAAAATTGAAGATCGACGTGGACGAGTTTTGGAAATAATTCGGGAACTCACCGGAGGTGCCGTCGGATTTTGCGCCGGTTGATTGTCTCCGACAATCTCTTTACCTTTTGCGCTTTGTTTCACCGGTGATCCCTGTGAGGGGTGTGATGGATCTTCCGGTAGATTTTCAGAAGTTGTCGGAGTAACCACCGGTGACTTCTCTGTTATACGCTCCACCACTTTGGTTGGTGACTTTACTCAAAAAAGCTTTTCGAATTACTTTACTCAAGAGAAAAGTAACTCATCTTCCAAAACTGACAGTTATGTTCTAAAAGATCAAAACTTTGATATACACTAAGAAGCAATCAAATTTCAAAAAAGTAGCAATCTTTCGGCTAAAATATCCATTTGTGGCTGTTCCTATACGAGCAACAATCACATAGACTCATTTGTAGAGACCATAAACATCTTCTTCTAATGAATTTACTTACAGAAGAAAAGAGATGGGTATTTACAAAACAGTCTCGTTGAATCAAGAAATTTTCGAATTACCCCAAAGCTGCATTAACAAAATGCTCTGTCGTCCACCATGTTCTGTTGGAAACCAAATATATGGATTTTCCCGCTGTTTTCTCAACCTCATCACCACCTTCGATAGCTGACGTCTTTCTATCAGCCTCCTCTGTCGAAACTTGACGGTGAGGTGTATTATTTGTAGTTAGAATTTTTTAGGGAGATTAATCTGAACTACCATGATAAATATACCTTTTTACCTAAAATACCATAACCGCTGAACCTTTCCAGAAATACCATAATGCTTTAGAGTTGTGGCAGAGCGACAAAGAAAAAAGTGCCCTCACAAAATCTATCTCAGATCTGGGAAGTTGTCGCTGGTTTGGCGCGCAAAACTGAATGTATGGGGGTGGGGCCCGCGGATGTGACACAAATTAATTAGCAATAAATGGCATTGAATGCATAATCCAATGGATAATAAGCTGGTTTTATGCAAAGATTAAGATGATTTGTGCAGTTTGGTATTGAGAAAACAACTTGTGGACTTGTTTAAGGAAAAGTGAAAAACTCGTTTGGTAGGTAAGATCATTTATTTTGGTTTTTTTGCATTGAATAGATCATACAACATAAACTATAAATATATATGAGTTGCGTTGTGATGCTAACCGGTTTCCGTTTTGACAGGCGTTGTTATGCCATGGACGAGGCGGTGTTGGTTATTGTGGGGTCATGGGAGTGCAAGGAAAATGGCAGCTGACATTTCTGTGTATCTAGAGACATGTTTGCAAGATATACGACGTTAAGTGCAGCAGACAACTTCGAAAGATTGAAAGATAAACTTGCTGCTGCTTTTGGGACGAAGAAAGATACGATGTCTTTGACATTCTGGAGGGAGAGTTTCGAAACAGTATTCACACAAGCTAAGATGCCCCCATTAGTATCGATTCGGATGACAGCCATGAAATGTTTAAGATGAGAAGACTCGAGGATAATGGACTACATTAAAATGGTCCATGATACATGTGGGATTAAACACGCGGAAGTGCCACGAACAAAAGATGGTGAGGATCAATTTGATGACAATGAGTTCCTCGATGAAATTATTCCACTCGAGAACGTCCACCGGGACTCATTGGCCAGAGGTGGAAATGGACAAGCATTGGTGGGATCGGGAGGTGATCCCATAGAACCAAGT
Source organism: Iberis pinnata (assembly GCA_900406425.1). NCBI lineage: Eukaryota > Viridiplantae > Streptophyta > Magnoliopsida > Brassicales > Brassicaceae > Iberis > Iberis pinnata. Next base: position 32,173 of record OVBE01001430.1, on the reverse strand, counting down.
ATCATTGCGAAAGTGGAGGAAAAGGAATCTATTGATGAAGACGGGTCACCTAGTTATGACTTCAACTACATGACAAATTTGATTAACACAGAGTATCCACCAAATTGGGATCCATACTCAATTAAGAAAATGTTTGATAATGATGGTGAAACCTTTGTGAGTGGTGGGAATTTAAAGCTACTAAGGAGTGTTAAGAGGTCAGGGACAGGAAAAAAGATTATAGAATATGGGGGATCGTCAAGACATATTGGTAACTTGGAGGATACAACGCCGATAAGCGGTGGATAAGATGATTTTGTCTCTTCTGGTGGTATAGCGTTGGTACCATTTAATGGTGAAGTAAATTCTAGAAATGGACATGAGTTAAATGGTAATCCACAATTTGAAAAGGATCACGTGAATGGACAACAAAACCCTGGACATGGGAAAGGAGATTCTGGTCCCAATGCAATGACGGCATTGACGGACATCCCTAATTTCGTCATTGATCTAGCTCCTTTCAAAGACAATGTAATGTTGATTAGAAGCGACAAAGCAAACATGAATTTGAAAAAAGGGGAAGACGCACTATATGTAGGTTTAGTTTCAAAAACAAATCCGAGCTACATAAGGCAATCTCGGTGTATTCAGTTAAGATATTGTTCACCTTCAAGGTGAGGAGTTCTGACAGGACACGCGTGATTGTTGTATGCGAGGATGAGAAATGCGATTGGAGGATATATGTAACTAGGCACCACGATTCTGAAAACATGGAAATAAGGACAACAAATTTGAAACATAAGTGTGATGTGGAATCAAGATCTCATTACAGTAAGAAAGCGATTGCGGAAATTTTAGGGGAGCTATTAAAATCCAAATATGTTCATGGACAGAAAGGGCCGAGAGCTTGTAAGGTTCCTCGGTTAGTGCTATCCGAGCTGAATGTGACTATATCTTATATGAAAGCATGGAAAATAAAAGAGTTTGCAATTAGAAAGGCAAGGGGGAACGAGGAGGACAACTAAAATTACTTGTCCACGTATTTGGAAACACTAAAAACAACGAATCCGGGGACCATATCTGAAATCAAAACTGTGCAGGCGGTCAATGGGGATACGCTATTCAAGTACCTTTTTGCGATGGGAACTTCCATAGCAGGCTATAAATACCTACGAAAGGTTGTTGTAATCGATGGTACACATACGAAAGGGAAATTTCATAGTTGTTTAGTCGCGGCGAGTGGACAAGATGGGAACTACCAGGTATTTCCTCTAGCTTTTGGTATCATTGATGGTGAGAACAAAGCTGGGTGGACGTGGTTTTTTAAACAGTTGTCAAGGTTCATTGAAGACAACAAAGATCTGGTATTCATCTCTGATATGCAGCAGACAATATACGCTGGTCTACGGAGTGTTTATCCACGCGCAAAACATGGCGCATGTGTTATACATTTATGTAGGAATGTTAAGCATAGGTTCAAATGTGATGGCCTTGCAGCTATGGTGTCAAATGCAGCAAGGGCTTACACAGTAGGTGACTTTACATACTGGTTTGAGGAGATTCAAAATCGAAACAAGAATTGTGCAAATTATTTGATAGACGTCGGGTTGCCACACTGGACACTAGCATATTGGGCACGTGTTACAACCTAATGAGTAGCAACATTTCATAATCTTTGAATGTTGTGCTTCAAGAAGCCTGAGGGTTACCTATTTCCATAATGGTCGAATCGATTCGCACAATGCTAATGAACTGGTTCTGCGCTTGCAGAGACAAAGCTCATAAGACGTCCACGAGATGTATACCAGAAATAAAAGACCTGTTAATAAGTTATCTAGCCGCAACCGAGTGGATTTTTCAAGTAAATGACAGTAATGGGTGCGTTTTCACGGTTGACTTACAAAAAAAGACATGTACTTGTAGAGTGTTTGACTGGGTGAATAAATTCCTCATAGAGATCAATTGCATATCGGCTACGCATGTTGTCCACCATTTCCTCCCTGATTCCCTTGAAGTCGATCTTTTGAGCATGAAGCTCGATGAACCTGACTGATAATGGTCCGCAGTCGCCAGACCGTTCATTCTGTGGTACATCAGGGACTCTGCAATAAGAAAAGAGACTGGGAACACACACTGCAGGAGGGTTTGTGTGGACCAGATTTTTAACAACCAGGGGTAAAATCTCTATGACTGGTTTCATGAACTCGTCCACATGTTCCTTAGTGTAGGCGCATTGGAATGAATCTAATATGTTAATTTCTCCTTCATTCAAATCGATTACCAATGCAACCCAATGTTGTTTCCCCCAATTCATGGGGGCGTAAACAGTGTCGATATGAGAATACCAGGGTAATTTGTTGAAATGACTAGGGACACGACCGTTGGCATAGTTCTTTATGGTGTTGTTCCCTTTCCATTATCCTGGTGATCCTTTGCTAGTGTATTGATGATACTCGTCAACAAGAAAACGGATGAACCAAACTATTGAGTATGGCTACTTTGTCCTGTACAAATCTATCTCATAATCTGCGCCATACTAAGCTCAATAGTGCTTCCACATGCTGCATTACACAAAGGGGGCATTGTATCAATTAAATCTGATACAATTTTGCAAATTATTAAATTTTTGTACTCACCGGGGTATCAATCCACTTTGGGGGGGTGGCTATGTCCTTGAATATAGAGCGAACAACAGAATGACCATCAACATTGTGAGACCTAGATAGGAATTGAATGTTTATTACGAATATATATACTGCCATTTGAAACATATCATACTTACTTGGCCTTGTTTTCTTTCAATAGATCCATGAATTTCTTCTTTAGTTGAGCATCAACTTTATCAAATGAATGATGGACATGAGGGAGGGGGAGGACCACCGTAACCGGGATGACTGAATGACAATGCATGTTGGGACGTCTTCTGGCCCTCTTCAGGTTGCGATCCGGCTCCCCCGTGGGCTCCTTCCCAGGACGTCTAAGCCCAGAAAGTGTGGTATTATCACCATCATCTTCTGGATCTTGAATGGTGTGTTATGGACAAGACTTAGAATGTGTACGTTATGACATGGACATATCATAAGATGTGTAAAAGGTACATATTAGAAAGGTACCTCCGGATGATCTCCTTCTTTGTCAGTTAGTGTGTCTCCAGTTTTACTACGGTCATCCCCACCATCATCACCCTCGTCTTCGTCCATTCATGTGTCTCCAAATCCAGTACAATATCCCCCTGCTGAAAAACAAAATATATTAGTAATAGCCACTTATTGAAATAATATGGTGCATGTGAAACCGCATGCGACTGATCTCCTCGACGTCCATCACTGCATTTTTCTTGTTTTGTTGCACCTCTGGAGGAGTGACCTCTGCGTAACAATCGTACTCGGAGCTAAATCAAGTTTCACGCCGGGGGAAGGGGCACCGCTAACTTCGCTGCCATAATCTACATCCGAGTACTCAAAAGTAGAAGTGATTAGATGGTGTCTACGTACATGGACATGAATATTGACATTGGAAAAAATTATTAAATTCACCTGTAATGCATTGATAGGCCACCGAGAACTAGCTGGTTCCAGGAGACGTTGTGCGTGTGGTGCAATCGTACCCCGAGGATTATGAGGACATGATACATTTAGCATATGTTAGTGGCATGTGATAGTTAAGGTCAAATTTACATAGAATTTTATAGGACCTTGTCATCAATGTCCGCTACCATCAAGTCTGGAACCTCCTCCATGGCAACCAAACCATCCACATTATTATGATGTGTATCCTACCAAATAACAAGATTAATTTTGGGTATGTATGATTGCATTTATATATATATATATATATATATATAATGATTATTCAATAACATATTATTATAGCAATAACAATAAATATTATAATTACGATGTGATAGTATAACAAAATAATAAAACAAATCATAATAATATAATTAAAAAATATGATATTATGATTATTCAATAACAATAAAAATTATAATTATAATGTAATAGTATAAAAACAATTAAACAAATCATAATAATATAATAAAATATGCATAATCATATAAATTTAAAAAGTTATTAATACTTAATGATTTATATCTGATAATCACAATTATAATAGAAGTAAATTATAAATTAATCTTATGGAGCAAATGAGCAAGTGGGCCAATGGTAGTCACCTCTGCATCTATTGCATCCACCAGGGTTCGAACCCTGCCGCTCTCAGTTGGGAGAGAACTACTTAGACACTAGGCTATGATGACAAAAAAAAAAAAAAAATTAATCTTATGGAATGTAATTTTTTGTAAGCTATCAAAAATTCATAATAAAATTTTATGTCGATCTTATAGATAAAATTTTGATTTATATCCAAATATATATATATATATATATATTTACATTTTCTTAAATTTTCTTAATTTTTTTATATGTTAAAATATGGTAAAGTCTATATATTTGAACACAAAACTTACAAAATTTATTAATTATGTTGATTTTGAATTTAGATTAAGGCTAGATGTCGAATGTATTAATTGTTTATTTTTTCTAGCATGTTTATCTTTTTTATTAAGCGAATTTCATTCTTAATTGAAAATAATACAAATATAGCTCATCACATTTTTAAGAATCAATATGACAAAAATTCATGAATTAAAATAAAATTAATAAATCACATATCAATTAAGAAACTATAAATAACTTTTATACAACAATAAGTTTATAATAGCGATATAAAAAATCAAAATGAGATAACCAATCAACATCCAAAATGTTTAACCTACATATTAAAAAGTATTAATAAAACATAAGCATCTCATGATAATATAAATACATTTATATACATATATTTATCTAAATATTAAATTTACCATTATATAGTTTTAACGAACACATGATAAGAAAACGTTGACGACCAAAATGATAATAATAACGAACTCGCATAAACCATCAACAATTAATAGTAACTCATATATAATCAACTTTACGACATGTTATATAATAAAATTAGTTTTATTAAATATATGAATAAAATATCAAAAGAAATATGTATATATATAGATATATATATATATATATATATACATATAACAAAAAAATAATCAATATTAAATATAATCATACTAATATTTGACAGTCGCACATCACCAAGTAGAACATTCAACGAAATTCTCTTATTAATAATATAAAAAATATAGTTTAAAAATTGCATATCCTTAAAAAAATAATATAAAATATATAAATTATTGTAAATGTAATATTAAATTATAAGTATAACTAAAATCTAATCTAATATACATAACAATAATATATATAGATAGTATTTTATTAAAAAAAATTAAAAGTAGATATATACATAATAAAAGAATTAACACAAACCAAAAAATATATTAGCATAATATCTAACAGTATGTTTATATTTATGGATAAGCTTACAAAATATTATCAATCAATAAAAATATAATATCTTAAGATTCTTTATATGTATAAGAAAATATACAAAATACAAACCCATAAAAAGCAAACTTTTAATCGTAAAAAGTAATAATTTAAAAACACTTACAAATGTAATTATATTATGGATGAATTCCATTAAAAAAATCATTATATATATTAATAAAAACATAATTCGCGAACACCCAAACTTTACATAGAAAAAAATATGCGAGAAAATTTTAATTCGCAAACGCCCAAATTTTACACAGAATAGAAAACTCTGAGAAAACCCTAATTCGCATATGCACAAATTTTGCACGAAGTAGAAAACTGTCAAAAAATTTTAATTCGTATATGTACAAAATTTGCACGAAATAGAAAACTGCAAGAAAACTTGAATTCATATATGCACAAAATTTGCACGAAACACAAAATGGTGAAAACACCTTAATTCAAATATGCACAAAAATTGCATGAACAGAAAACTGCGAGAATACCCTAATTCGCATATGTACAAAATTTGAACGAAACAAATATTTAAGAGAAAACCGTAAATTGCATATGGACAAACTTTGCACATAACAGAAAACAAAAAAAACTCTAATTCGCATATCTACAAAATTTTCACGAAGAAAAAAATGAAATAAAACCCTAATTTGTATATCCACAAAAATTTTCAACTGCGGTTAAATTCTAATTCGCATATGCACAAAATTTGCACGGAACAGAAAACTGCTAAAAAACCTAATTCGCATATGCATAAAATTTGTACGAAACAGAAAACTGCTAGCCAACCCTGATTCGCATATGCACAAAATTTACACGAAACATAAAACTGCGATAAAACTCTAATTCGCATACGCATAAAATTTGCACAAAACAGAAAACTGCTTAAAAACTCTAATTCGCATATGTACTAAATTTGCATGAAACGGAAAACTATTAAAAAAAACCCTAATTTTCATGTGCACAAAACTTGCACGAAACATAAAACTGCTAAAAACTCAATTCGCATATGTACAAAATTTGCACGAGACAAAAAAACGCGAAAAACCCTAATTTTCATTTGCACACGAATTTAAATTATTAATTTTCTTCATAAACTCCGAAATTTGCACTTGATATTACTTTATGCGAAAAGTTTTATTCACATAAACCCGAAATATGCACAAATTTTGCACTAAATAATAATTGTACGCACGGTTTATGCACGAACAAATTAAAAACATATCAGTACAGAATTTATAAACAAGAAATTTACAAACGCAAAACACAATATATGAATACAAATAATTTAAAAATGCGTACATGATTTGCATTAAATCAAAAATAAAAACATCGGAAAAAGAAGTAATAGAACAATGCAGAAGTGGCAAGAAAGATTTAAGATGCTGAAAAATGATTGCATGAGCTATATATGCAAAAAGAGGTTTATGAGAAGAAGTAGATAATCGAAAGCTTACCTTAAAACAATAAATACATAGTATTTAGTTAAAACTAAAACCGTGTTGTACAATCCAATGAAAATTGACCGACTTTGTATACTAGTTGAAGAGTCATATGTGTATAGAACAATATATGCTTGATCATAAGGAATATATTCATGAACAAATAAATACAAATTTATAAAAAAATCTCAAAAATAAAAAAAATATATTAGGTTAAATGTATATACATAAATCAGAAAATAGTTTTAAAAAAAAATTCATAACAGATTAGAATAATGATAAACTAAACAATTTAAACTACAATGCAAAAACATGTTGGGATTAAGATCTCTAACGATTAATTGACTGGATCATAATCACAGTTAGTTTTTGCATTTGCAAATTTAAAAGTAGTCGTATAAGATTATTAGGATCATTATGAACAAAAATATATTTCGGTAAAAACAACAAATTTAACTACAAAAACAGAAAAATAAAGAAGGAATCTATACAATGTAAGAGGTTAAGGTGAATGAGTTTATAATGGAGAGAGACTTCTATTTATAAAGTCAACATAAGAATATTTAGAGAGAATATAATATATGAGTTTATCTATAAATAAAATATTATATAATATTAAAATCGATTTTAACATGCCATCTAGGCATTAATATTAACACATGTGTTGTTTTAAAATATTTTTAGTTTAATGAAATCATGGGCATCATGCCACATATACAGACTTACGCATCATCATCACGGCTAGGGCTGGGTTTTCCGGTATTCGGTTTGGTTCCGGGTAGGAATCATTCAGTTCTGGTTCTTCAGTTCTTGTCGGTTCCGGGTCGGTTCGGTTCTATGTTAAAGGAACCGAACAATACTCAAAAATTTTGGTTCTAAATCGGTTCTGTGTATTTTAGATCATAAATACCAAAAAAATAACCGAAATTTTTGGTTCTAAGTCGGTTCCGGATATTTCCAGAATCGAAATACCAAAAAAATACCCAAAATTTTCGGTCCTAAGTCGGTTTCGGGTATTTCCAGACCTGAAATACCAAAAAATACCCAAAAACACAAAAATTACCTAAAAAAACTAAAATACTAGAAAAAATTAAGACTAAATTACTTAAGTACCCGAATATACAAAGATTACCCGAATATAAATAAAAATTACCCTAAGAAAAACTAAAATACCCGAAATATATAATATGTATTATATGTATGGGGTATTCGGTTCTAGCCATCGGTTCTCGGTTCGGTTCCGGTTCCTACCCGATACCCATGGTTCTTCATCTTAGGAACCATCGGATATTTTTGGGTGAAACCGGAATCATTTTTTCGGTTCTGATTTTTTTGTCCAGCCCTAATCACGACACATAGGTTGATTTCATTAAATCCAAAAGAGTAAATTTAGGTGCCATTATTGGTCGTGACACGTAGGACAAACGACTCTGTATTTAATATATTATAGATTACAGTGTACATGTCTTGAAAACTAGTAAATTTTTTTTTTTGTCGACGATAAAAATTTATTATATTACAAAATGATGTTTGGATAACAACTATGCTTAGTACATATAAAATTTGTTATGTTGATAATATTTTAATAATTTTTTTCTCAATTGTAGAAAATATAGTATGTTTCTCCTACAAATTATTTTTGGATACTAATTTATGGTAATCTTTAAAAAAAAATTGCTAAATAGACACTTTTATGTTAGGTAATTTGGAAATAAGGTGTCTTTTAAATTCATTGGTATTTAGATACTGTCATACAATGAGATTACTATCTTATCTTTATAGTTAATTTTAGACAAATCATTAATTACTATACGATTAATAATTTTAATAATAATACTAGAGATTATTCCGCGCTACGCGCGGGTCTTGTTTTATATTAGTTATGCTATAAGAATTATAAATATGTACCCAACATCAATAGAATATATAATTTTGATAATATATATATATATATATATATATAATTATAGTTTTAGAGAAAAATGTTACCTTTATTGAATTGTGTCAACGAATAAAAGTTTATAACTGTTTTATAAATATGAAATTTGCTATGTTATTTTTAAAAAAATTATAACTACCAATTTTAGAATAAAATTTGAAAATATTTCTATTACGTTTATGCTTACATAAGTATAAATGTTATAACAGTAATAGTTTTCTAATAAGAAAAGTTGTTTATTTTAGTTATGTTAACTTTCATTAAGTCTTTTAGGCCTGAATCTTGTATACACCAAGTTCATGCTTTCTCGATATTTCTTACTCAACCTCTGCTGACAACATCCTTGACATTGATTGCTTACAGTTGGTAAAATCTTTCACAAGTTTTCTCCTTTTCTCTTTTAATTTATTTTTTTAAAATTGAAGCATGGTTTCTCTGATCAGTTATTCTTATTTTTTGTTAGTATCCTTCTTCATTTTTTATTGGAGACACTTACACAGTCTTTTTTTGTTAGTATCCTTCTTCATTTTTTATTGGAGACACTTACACAGTCTTTGCCGAATGACTATGGCAGTTATAGGCATTCTGGGCCACTTCAAGTATACTTTGAAATATATTTGAGTCTTATTAATCACACTTCACTATCACATGGAAACTATCAATATATAATACATATTTTCCTGTTAATTACACACTTAAAAATTAGATTTATCATTTGCATAATGTATCCATCTGGTGTTTCACTCTGCAGCTGATTCTCATGCTATCTTTCTCTTTTGGACTTTTTCATTTGCAGTGAAACCCTCCTCATATTCTTTATTCTTCAAGTTCTGAACTATATTGTCGTTTTTTTATGTTCATATCTAATTACTTTTTTTTACACATTTTTAATACTATGAGCTTGTGTTTCAACCATCTAATACACAATATATAACTCTTTAGCTTGCTGGTATTGTGAATTGTCCACGCCACCGTCTCCCGAACTTCGGGAATCAAGGTAACCACATTTGCGTTATGACCTTTTGTATATTGATTAAAGAAAAGACACATCACTCATCTTGTCTTTTGGAGTATCAGGTTTGATACTGCAACTGAATTACTGACCGGAAAAAAAGATGGAACACGCGTCAATGTTTTACTACAGGCTATTTGGTCCTAAATCATAAAAGTCTCTTTGCATCCATCTTCTCTTTTTCCAGGTAGTTCTCAAAACCACCATTTTTGTATAAATGATATAATAGCTATTGGTTGTGTGATACTCTGTTTTGTTTCTACTACAGGGTCTAGCGTGTGCCTTCTGTTTCATACCTTGGCACTTTCTTGCTGCTTGGTACAAATAACTCTGCATCCTTACGAATCCCTCCTCTTTTTTGTTCTTTAGACAAGCACAAATACATAATATTAATTTAGTTACTTAGACACTCAAATCCACAAGATTCCCATAAAACCAAACCAGACAAGCTAGGGAAGAAGGAAAACCTATGTGGAGTGGGTAGATCCACCATTATATAAATATTTAGTAAAATCTTGCGTTAAATTCTCCACGTATCCTACTTAAGAAGCAACATCCTTGCATGCAATCTTGGTGACCTGACCCCATTCTAAAGGTATATTTACTTAGTTCAATTTCATGACTATATATCTCCCAAAAAAAAAACGCTTATTCCTTTCACCAAAAAATCTTCCAATTAAGCGTACATTGTTAGCTCAAAAGTGACATAGTATGCAAGTATATGCACTGGTTGAACAGAATAATGTGCTGATCTTAATACCCAGAAAGATCTTGACATCGGAAATACAACCTAAATTTACTGCCTCCGAGATATCCGCCATTGGATCATGATCTGTTTGAGAAATAATTTTCACATGATTTAATGACATTGAAAAGCAATCAATCAATATCAAAGACAACATAGGTTTCCAATTTAAATTTGGTGCTCAATTTTGTAATCAAAGGTGAAAATTGCTAGCAAATATATACACCTCTCATTTCAGAAAGAACATCTCATTTTAAAGAAAACTTAATTCAGGATCTTCTCCTAATTTACTCTCAGATCGAAATCATCACTTTTAAACACAACAAAATCCATAAAAGATTTAAATCTCTACACAAACCTCATTATTATAAGTTTTTTGGAGGAGCTTTGAAGGAGATGGAAATCCATTGCTCCGATTTGAATGGGAATGAAAGTCAGAACGTCAAATTATCTCCGCATATCAAAGAACTATTATTGGAGCTTTAGCGATGACAACAAAATCATTGAGATAAAATGAACTGGAAAGAAAGGGAGAAAAACCAACAAATAGCCAATAACATATAAGTCATCTTCTTCTTTCTACAACCAGACTTCTTCGCTTATTGCTCTTGACCGGGGGAAGGAGAAGTTGAGGAGAATAAGGCATTTCATCTTCTAAAAGGAGACGAATAATAAGGGAAGAAGATGATATGAACTTTAATAGTAAGAGGAAAATCCATAACGGTGGAAGAAGATGAAACACAACAACTCATCATTTTTATTTTAGTTTGTATTTATTATTAAATGTAAAAAAACCACAGAATGTGAAACCTCAATAAGTTGATATGGTAGAAGAGGAGAGTTCTCTCAAAAGCTGATGTATACACATCTAGAGGCCTTCCTCTGAGAATTTTGTAGATATTAATTTTTCAGAATTAATATTTTAATCAATTTAAAGAAAGTAAAAAATCTTACCTTCTTTAGTGTTTCTTCATTCATCGATTGGTTTAACTTATATTTATATTTCATGTATCATCTTATTTTTCATTTTCTATTCTAGTTTCTTACAACAATTAGTAACTCAATTTTCCAATGAAAATAAAATAGGTGAAGTCCGGTTTTCCGATGACGAGAAAATCATATCCCGACGAATAGTATTATACTATTAATTTCCTCGTAATCGGACCAAAAATGATTTATTGGGTTAATTGCGGTTTCTTTAGTTCTTTATGTTTATTGTTTGCATATCGCCCATTAGAAGTTTAATCTCTATTTTATGCAAGTTCTATGGGGTTTGTTTGCAATACAACTATAATTTTTGGGTTAACGGATGATTCAGTTAGGTTAGTCGCTCCAAAGTTTCTAGGACATTTTGAATTATTTTCATTCACATTTAAACTAGTTTCATTCACATATACAATTTACGTGCACATTTTGTCTTCATGTGAATAGTCTTCATTCACGACTTGAACTTCATAATCTATATTTATCAATTTTGGTCCCCTGGTTTCCTCATTTGAGTCATCATCACACATAAATAAATCTTCACTATTCAAAAGCATGATAAACAAAGAAAGATCTGTTTCACGTGAATTAAGACCATTCACAACTATTTTCGTTTCTTTCACATGATTAATATGTACATATCTCATTCATGTGAACCTATTTCACGCATATATGAACACATATTTGGTTAATATGAATCACAATATATGAACACGTATTTGGTTCATTTGAATTAATTTCGTTCATTTATGCAACTTATCATTCACATGAACAATATATGAACAACTGATTGCAAGATGAACTCACCTTGCATGTTTTCTCCAATGGTTTGTGTATAAATTCAGCTTGTTTCTCCAGTGAATTTGCTTAATTAGATGTATTAACGTATGTAATATAATGTTACTTTAAATGATATTTAGTGTACAATTTAATTTTCAATTTAACACAAAAGTCAAATATGGTATGTTTCCATATTATTATTTATGGAAATATTAATAAACAATCACCAAAATAATAATTTTATTCTTTTTGTGTTTATAATTAATTATGTAGTAAGGATAATTTCGGTATAATTTTAGTGACATACAAAAAAACTACCTAATTTTTAAATTAGTTTTGCTACAACACCTTATTCCCATATATTGTTTGTAATACTACTTATTTTGCTAAAATACTCTAAAAAAATAGTATAAATGAAATCATTTTAAAAATAATAAAATATAAAAGTTGTTTCATAGTAACAAACCCTAAAGAAACCGCAAAATACTACTAGAGTTGATAATGTAAGATGGCCGACGACAACTCGACCGCCGCTGCAAGAGTCCATAATCGCCGTAAACGTCGTCATCGTCGTCATCGCCGTTGCAAAACCAAAGGAACGACCGGAGTAGACTCAATCAGCTCTTTACCCGACATGATCCTTCAACATATACTCTCTTTTACTCCGACCAATGTTGCCATCAAAACTTCAGTCTTGTCCAAAAGATGGAGGAATGTATGGTGCAAGACACCATGTCTCTCCTTCCATAACAGTAAGCTCAAATCTGATTCAATAAACAAAACCTTAGCTTGTTACACAGCTCCTAAGATCTTCAGTTTTCACCTCTATACCAGTATCAAGCACAATATCCCCCACATCGACAATTCTTGATTCATTCTACATCAATTCTTCTGTGAAGGAACCCACTCGTAATTTACACTATGCTGATTTGAATCCTAAATGCTCTGTTTCTTGGAGATCAATGAAGACATTGTCCTTACATAAATGTAGTATATCTGATGAATCGATGACTAAGATTCTATGTGGTTGTCCGATTCTTGAAAGCTTAACATTGTATTTCTCCGATGAACTGAAGGTTCTTGATCTTAGCAAATCATTGAGTTTGAGAACATTAGAAGTACACCGCAACGGATGGGTTCCAGGTCCAGAGCAGATTATAGCACCTCATGTCCATTGTCTTAGATTGACCATTTCTGAGTTACCATTTAATTTACTTGATGTCTCTTCTTTAACCGAAGCTAAACTGAACATATGCGACATTGGAACAACCTATGTTGTTTGTTTAATTCAGAGCATAGTGTTACAGATACTTGAAAAAGTGAAGAACGTTGAGAAGCTTACTT
>OVBE01001430.1:0-18444 GCA_900406425.1 Iberis pinnata | reverse complement strand
AGACAGTGATCTTTCAGTATGTTATTCCTGGTATTAAAAGGATATTACTTAACTCGCATGATTTAAACAAGTTAATAATATACACAAACCATGGCAACATCATAAAGGTATAATTTTTATATGTATATATTGACCGTTGTTTAGATACTCCAATAGCATTCTTTTGAATGTTTGTGCAGGAGGGTGTTATTGACCGCTACTTGTCTTTAATAGGCTTAAATCCCTATAAATGTTTTAGATCTAAAGATGGAGTCTTTTCGAATAAGTACGGTGGGGAAGTAGAGTCAAAGCATGTGGTTTCGTTCGTGCAACTTATCCTGAAAAACACAAAGAGATTAGAAAAGTTGGTTGTACATTTAGCAGAATGTTACCTTATTAAGGTTAAAGAGATGGTTCCAACATTTTCTCACACCCACAATGTCTCCATTGTGTTCTCAATGAATCCGTTGACAACTACTCCCTCCGTTTCTGAAAGAAGTATGTTTTGGAGTTTTTACGTAGATTAAGGAAAACAACTTTTTCTTTACTTTATGCCTTACTTTTAAAGTATTTTCATCTAAAACATCATCTATTTAGAAACAAAACTCAGTTCTAAAACATCCTCCTTCCAGGAACGGAGGTAGTAGTTAGTTATATGGTAAACTTTGCTCAAAAGTGTTTCTATTTGTTCTTTTTGTAAGCCACTTTTGATTCAATAAGATAGGTAAGGAAGAATAAATGATCTGATGATTGTCTTATTTTTCTATTTATTTTTTTGATGAAATGTTAAATTTATTGATCAAAAAAAGGAAAAGAGTTCGTATTTACAAGAGAAAGAATAGAAAAAATGCTCTAAAAAAGATTGAAAAAGATAGGAAAAATCGCCTTTAGGTGTAGCGTGTGCTCATAGGTGCCTCGTTAAAACCCAATACTAAAAGACCCTGTGGAATAAAACTAGCATTGGAAAAAAGAGTACAACCCATGAATCACCACCTAGAGGCAAAAGATATCATGCTGAAAAATGGCAGGCAATAGATGCTAAGGATGAATGGAAGTCCATCGAGTAGTCAACTGAGACGGTAGGTTGTGTGAATGCGTGTGAAGGCTGACCAGACGGTCTCGTAGGGTACGTTGGATGCTCATAGTGAGATTTGCATTTGAACGAGGAGTATTTCCATGCCGACGACTATTCCGCTCGTGCCAAATATGGTAGATGGTGGATTGGAAACACATTCGAAGGAGTGTGTGATCGCACAACGACAAGGAAGAGTGACGGAGTGAGGAAAGTGTGGTGGTCCAGTCTGGAAACAATCGGTGGTGAAGTAAGATGGCTGTTAGGTTTGACCATATCGTGAAGGATAGAGGGCACGCGAAGAAAAGATGATCACACGTTTCGTCCGGCTCCCCACATAAGGTGCAATGTTGAACCGCTCCCCAAGTACGCATCCGTCGTCCAGTTTGTAGCCTGTCAAGAACAGCAAGCCAAGAGATGAAAGCATATCGGGGTATCGATTGTGAGAACCAAATAGTAGATGACCAATGCTTTTTAGGAAAAAAGAGACTTAGCCGGTACCACGTCTGTGTGGAAGAGAATGAGGACTTGAAGCTGTTGGGACCGTGTTTCCACAAGACCTTGTCATTGCCGGCACTAGGATACGGGATAGGCAGGGTAACAATGTGATCACAGAGCTGACGAAGAGCGAAATCTCTGGGCCGGCGAATGCACCATTCACGATTGTTTGCCGCCTCTGCCATACAAGCATAGTGTGGAATGCCGAACTCCCTAATGCCTCGCTCACCTGTAAGAGAATACAACGGACCCAAGGTGGTCCAATATTCAAACCAAAAGGAAGTGCGAAATCCATTACCGATGTTGAAACCTAGGTATGATGCCGCTAAAGTCCGTGATTGCAGCAACTTTCGCCAAATCCACGATCCATTAGCCGATGTTGTGGTATCTCAGAAGGTTGAATCTCGAAGAAGGTAATTTTGTATCCATGAAGCCCAAAGTGATCGCATGCCCAAGATTAAACGCCAAAGAATCAAAAGCATGAATACTGTCGAGGTGTCCTCAAAAGAGTGAATACCTAAACCACCAGCCTCTTTCGGCTTACACACGTCTGCCCACGCGAGCTTTGCCATGTGGTGGTTGGTAGGAGAGCCCGACCACAGGAAATTACTGCACATGTTGTTTATGTCGCGAAGGCAAGCTTTGGGAAGTTGGAATGCCGATTACCAGAAGTTGACAGTGCTTATGATTACCGATTTGAGAAGCTGCAACCTACCTGCAAAAGAGAGCAACTTAGATGTCCAAGAGGACATGCGTGATCGAAGACGATCCAACAGAGGAGCATAGTCAGAGCGTGAAAGCTTCTTCGTCATGAGGGGTAACCTGAGATAACGGATGGGGAGCGTATCGTGCCTGAGACCTAAGTGTGTGACTAAGGTCAAAGTGTCTTGAGGTGGTTGAGCATGGAGAAATATGGAGGATTTGGCGATTTTATCTGTAAACCTGATGCTTTCCCAAAGCTATCCATGACATCCATTATACCATATAGCTAGTCGGGTGTTATGTCAGAGAAAACAAGAATGTCGTTCGCAAAACACAAGTGGGTGAGTCTAATATGGTTGCATATGGGGTGATAACCAAAATGACCACAAGTCGCCACTGCATTCAGGAACTTGGAAAAAATGTTATTAACAATGACATATAGATAAGGCGAGAGAGCACAACCCTGTCGCAACCCACGAGCACTTGAGAAATAGCCAGCAGGCTCCCCATTCACCGAGACTAAGAACATCGCTGTGGAAATTCATAAGGATATCCATCGAATGAATATGGGTGGTAAACGCATGGCCTGCAAAACAGAGATAATAAAACCATAACCAACAGTATCGAAAGCCTTTGCAATATATAATTTTAAAGTAGAGTGAGGGGAGATTGAGTGCTTATGATAATCCTTAACAATCTATGTTGCAAGCATGACATTTTCCATAAGTAGGCGCCCTTGAATGAATGCACTCTGGTTGGGTTCGATTGCATCGGGAAGAAGAACTTTTAGTTGGTTGGTAAGAATCTTGGATATGACCTTGTACTTGCAACATGATATGGGTCTACAGTCTGTGATTCCTTAAAGATCGTCACCTTTCAGAATCAGTGAGATTAAATTCGCATTAACTCCACGAGGAAAGTGTCCATAAAGGAAGAAAGATTGGACATCAACAATAAAGTTGGTCCCCACTATCGACCAAGCCACTTTGAAGAACTCCGAAGTATATCCGTCGGGACCTGGAGCTTTGTTGTGAGGCATAGAAAAGAGAGCATCCTTAATCTCCATGGAAGATACCTGTGCACACAAAGATTCAGAATGGTGAGACGGGCATTTATAGCTAACTAAAGAGTCGAAAAGGTTAGGCGGGAGAGGAGTAAGATTCGGCCGAGATTGTAGAAAATGTTGGTAAGTCCGTTACAGTAATTCTAGAGGGTAAATGTAGTTGCTTGATTGTGTTCTTTGAGGCTCTATATGAGGCGAAACGATAAAAAAATCCCGTGTTTTGGTCACCCTCTCAAAGCCATGTGATACGGGATTGCTGTTTGCAGAATAGTTCCTCGGCTCTTGCTAGATGGTTCCATTCCCGAGAAGCGTGTTGAACAGCCTGAATAGTTGCGGGTGTGGGCTGGTGAAGTGCCTGATCTTGACATTGGCAGAGATGTGCATAGGCAGCTCGAGCTCTATTAGGGAGGTCTCCAAATGCGGTGCAGTTGAGCAAGCGAAGGCTGATTTTAAGCATTTTTAACTTGGTATGAAAGAGAAGGAGAGCCATTCGGGAGTGGTGAAGCGGCTGAGTTGAAGACCAGTGAGTCTCCACTACCTGCAAAAAAGAAGGGTGAGTGGTGAGATAAGTTTTAAATTTAAACGGTTTACGAATAAGGCTGATTGGGGGTGGTGAGATGAATGACGCCTCTAGCATGATCCGAGACGCCATTGGCTTCGAATACTATGTATGATTGAGGGAAAGTGGCTGCCCACACGTCATTGACTAGAGCCTTGTCTAGTTTCTAGCTAATAGGATCACCATCTCTAATTTTAACCCATGTGAATCGAGGACCGATGTAAGCAAGGTCAGTTAGATCACAGCACATAACAAAGTCCTGAAATTGTAACATTCCCGTCTGGCGTGAAGGATGAATGGGATTTGAGTGATCCGAGTGGGCTAGAATCTCATTGAAATATCCAAGGATTAGCCATGGGAATAACGGAGAGCTACACATATGGTGACTTGTAAGTAAGTCATGCCAGAGACTTATACGATCGACCTGGAAATTAGATGCATAAACGCAAGAGATTAGAACAACCACAATGTTTTCAAGAGTCACAAGTGATGTGACGAGTTGAGAAGGAGTGAGAATAGGTGTGACTTCAACACCAACCTTCCAGCATACCCAAATACAACCAAGACGATGTGCGGCGTAGTTAGTGATTGCATTCCACCCCTGTAAAGCAGCCTGCAAAACGCGAGGAAAATTTTCAACCTGAACTCTATTTTCAAGTAAACAACCAAATTGGGGAGAAGTAGTTAATAGCCAATGTTGGACAATTTGATGCTTGCGTGTTTGATTAAAACCCCGCGTGTTCCATGCGAAAATCGACTCGACATTAATGTCTCTGCGAGGAGACTATTAATTTGTTTTTGGGACCAATCTGTTTTGACAGGTTGCGCATAGTAATTGATGAATGTTGGTCCGGTTTGATCTTTGTACGAGTGCTATAACGGGAGCCGATGATGATGTCCTTTGACGCGACACTCTCGAAATCTGATAATTTCCTTTCCTCTTTATCATCGTTGCCCTTTTCCTCAGCTAAGACAGAGAAGCGGGACAGAGAGACAGAGGTTTGGGGTAACGATGTACGAGATGGAGACGGGCTGGTTCTATGTGAACGAGTAACCTTAGACCAAGCTTCAATGGGCTCTTGGTTATGTATCAACGCAGCTGTGTCCGATAGAAGTGCATCATCTTGCTGCGAGTTGTTTAGCAATTCAAGGTTAGGCTCATGTAAAGAAAAGGGTATAGATTCATATGTTCATGGCGGGATTTGCTTAGGTGCAGACCCTGCAAGAGGATATATGAGCTTGTTAGTATTGGAATCATTATGAGAAGGTTGTATTATCATAGTAGGAGAGGGTGATGTTTGCGCAATGATAGTGTGAGCCATGTTGGCAGCCGGTATAGCTGCATTCAAAGGCACCGTATGCTCTGTAACATTCTTGTCTTGAGCTGCTAGAGACACGTCCGGGACATGGATAATCGCATTCGTAGGTGCAGTGGTGGCATGACCGGACTTCTTCTTGCACTCGCTGGTTTTATGGCCCCAAGTGGAGCAAGTAGAACACTTATCAAGTAACCAAGGATAGGTGACTTTAATCGTAGTAGGTTCATTATCCAGTTGTACTGTATCAACAAGAGGACGATCGAGATTCAACACCACAAGTACACGGGAAACATCTAAACACAAGCACTTCTCCGTTTTGGGGTGAAGATGTTAGGGTTCCCCAATTATGTCACCTAGAAATTTCAAGCCTGCACGGGGAAAAAGAGAATCAGGCACGCTGTGGAAATCAACCCATAGAGGCATAGATGAAAGTAAAGTTTTGGATAGAGCTTGAGATGGTGTCCATTCTTGGACAATGAGAAGGATGTCGGCAATATGCCAATACTTCCGACGGAAAATCCGAGATCGTAATTCGGAAGATTCAACGCGGAATAAGACGGTGTCATCTGAGAGAAATTGAACGTCAATACGGCTCACTTGTCTTTCACGTTTCCATATGCGATTAACCGTGGCATAAACCTTGCCAATGTGTGGTGCATCACCGAAAAAATAACCAACGAGGAACTCTGTCCAAAGTGACTTATCAACGAGAAGAGTTTGTGGAATAACAATTGAGGTTGTGGTTCTGTTGATAGTAACTGAAGCTTTGGTAAGATTTAGTTGAGAGACTGTATTGTTCACAATACTTGACGAGGCCTTCGTTGTGGCACCAACGTTACCATCAACACGAGTTTGTGCATCAATAGAAGAAGACTTCATAGCATCAGAACTAGATTGGGATTGTTGAGCATCAGGCGAAGCTTTATTAGCAGAGCCAGCTTGAGCTGAGGGAGTGGAAGAGGTTTCACCGGCAAAAGTGAGAGACAGAGAAGCCAAAGGAGGGTCACCGATCAGCGGAGGAGCCGCTCCGGTTATGGCAGCCGATGACGTGCCGAAAAAGCTAATTATGGAAAGTAAGAAAACATAGCAATCGCCTTACAATCGCTCCACTCTCAAAAAATTGATTACGCTAATAATAAAAATTTAATTCAAGGGATTAAAGGATGTATTAGATTAAGGGATGTATTGAATGTAGAATTTGGAAGGATTAATGTTAAAATTACAAATTCTTGTTCAAACATGACTTTTAAAATGTTTTACGAAATCCATTGATATTGAATTAGTGATTTTAAGAAAGTACCATCAAATTTATTGTTATTAAAAATATTTTAAATAGTGAATTCATGGTAATTTATGGTGATTTGATAGTATTTCAGTAGATTTTCTAAGTTAAAAATACAAAATTTCAAATTACATAAATTTTTCGAATTCACCCAAAATCACCTAAAGCCTCACTAAAACCTAAATCACATCAAATCATTCGTTCAAATACACCCCTGAGATTCAAATTACTCGCTATGTGATTTCTCTTCGGTGGATGGTTACTTGTGGTGAAGTTGCTGGAAGTCAGAAGGCTCTAGGTTAGTAAAGCAATAATTAAAATTGGACCGGTTTCTAGTGTCAATGTCAATTTTCTAGATAAATTTTAGAATCAATTTTCTACATAAACTTTTTAAAAACGGTTTAGACTTTAGAGGTCTTGTAGTTATTAGCCGAACAAGGATATTTGTTCTCGCCACCCAACTAACGATTGCAACAGACTTAGAACGACGATTTATGAATATTGGAGACATGTAAAGTTGACTCCCAAAAACTATCATTACTCTAAAAACTTCAGCACAAAAACTTTGAAGCAGCAAAATTTTGAAATTTTCAACAAGCCTGCTGAATGTCTCATATCTAGAAAATAAAGTCTACAACATGCAAAAATTTAAAAATTTCAAGAGATGATAAACCCCCAAAATGGTGTTTCGTTCAGAATGAGGAACAAGAACCCTAATCTGAGGATGAGGAGAATCATGTAGATTTGTTTTACATGAAGAGGTTAGGCTTTGATGCCTTGTATGTAGTCTTGAGCTTCCTAGTTGGTGGCCTAACCTTCCTGAAAACAAGAGGGAACTTGATCTTCGAGTTATGGAACTGCTTGGTACTCTCTCTCTTGCACAGCTTTGCAGGGACAGTGGCAGTCTTGATGATCTGAATGCAAGGGAACCTCACTCTATGTCGAGAAGCCATCTCAGTGTACATCTGCTCCACTGCACCATTAAGTGTGGTGTCACGGTACTCCTTGTACATGTTGTGGTACCCAGTTCGACTCTGATAACGAAGCCAGATACCAAAATTCTTAATAGTCGTAGGGTTCTTCTCGAAAATCTACAAAAGTTGAACAACACATTCACATACACACCCAAGTATAAATCTTTCAATAACTGTATGTACGAAACTGAATCTGTACCTCATTGATGGCAAGCATTTGTCCATTGCTTTTCTTAACCTTCTTCAGTTTCCTCAGGAAGTACCTAAATACAAACAAATATATGCATTTGCTATCAGTGAATAACTTAAAGAAGTACAAAGTTTCCATTAACAAATCTGGAACCAAAGACCCACCAAAACTTGGACTTAGCTCTGACTTCATTAGTGGCCCATAGCTTCATCCTATAGATCTTAGGTTGCACATCTTTCTCTGTTGGGAGGGCTCTACCAACCACTTGATACTGGTGAAACTACTCAACAAATCCAAATGTGACAATAAATCAATTCAAATAGATCAGTTTAGAAGCTAAGTAGCATATAAAATCAGTAGCTGAACTAGATTTCGAATGAATCGGAGCTGATTCATCACTACAATACATACTTTCGATCTAACCTAATTCATGACTATCCAAAGCAATCGTTGAAACAACTAAAAATCAGGATCATAACTCACATATACTCTCAGAAGGAACAAAACTCAGAATAAATCATTTCTAAGGTTAAAGAGCTTACCCGGAAAGCACCCATTTCTATGGAGAGATCAAGCTCCAACAAAAATCAGCCAAAAGAGAAGAGCAAGAGCTAAACGGTGGCGCTAATGAGAAAACTATAAAAAGAGCTTCTGTAGGACAAACCCTAGGCGAAGATTCACGTATCTTTGGGCTTTTCTTTCTCTTCTTGGGCCTTAAATAACTCTTATTTATTTGATAACAGAAGTAAGTAAATTATGTTATAACGTACAAGTACTATTTAATTAAAATAAATGAAAAACTTTAAAAATATTTTCTTGTCTCTTATTTATATACCCTTTTATAAAGTTAATTAAGTAATATAGTACTTTTTACTTTTATAACTTACGAAAAGAGTATTTTGTAAAAAATTATATTTAGATATACTCTTTTTATTTTGTGAATGGTGAGTAAATTATATATTGAATTAATAGTGATAATTTTTTTAATGAATGGTAAATTATTAGTGTAGATAATAAATTATTGTTGTAAATAATAAATGATTTGTGTCGATAATGCATTATTTTTTTGTTAATTAACAAAAATAATTTAAATGAAAATAAATAAATATATTTAGCAAATACATTGATATCTATAAATTTTGTTGGGTGTACTTGCATTCTTACTCTTTAAAGTGCATTCGTTTCTGATATACTCATGGAGGAAAAAGTAAAAGGTATTTTTATATATACATGATTTAAGGTTTTTTTTTTTACAAAAGAGCAAAACAACGTAAAAACAAAGAAACATGGCAAAAGATGGACACAAAAAAATGAAATCTTTGTAGAACTAGTGTTTCACCAATGAAGATGGGACATGTTTTAGACATAATTTATCAAGAGTGAAATTGCAGAGTATTCTTTTGATAAGCGGGAGACTAATTGATGGGTTTAATTGTTTGTAAGCCAATCAATCAAAGACAAAGCTAGAAAAATGTAATGAGATGGATTGAGACATATGAATCAGACAAACCTCTTCTCTCATGGATCTTTCCATAAGCGTGTCTTTTGGGAGCATAAGTAGATCACTGAATTCATTTAGCAAAACAGAGTTTTTATGATCATTTTCTTCACATTCTCTAGTCAGAGAATCGTCAAAGTTCACGCTAAACAATTCAGCGAGATACTTTGCCATTAGATTAGTCAACAATATCATTATATAATGACTATGGAAATTAGAATTTTATTTCGTGTTGATTACTGCATTATTGAGTTGTGCCCCTGATCCAAAGCTTAAGTCTCCAATTGAAATAGGCACAACTTTGGAATCAAGGATAAGATCAGAGAAATGATGCATTTGAATATAATGTTCAGACTAATAGCGTTGAAAATCGCTATATCGTATCTACCAATACATCTATGACCTGTTTAAAGACAACAACAACATTATTCGTATGTCTTGGCTTGAACTGTAATAGTTGGAAAAATGGATTACCATTCTAGCCAATACATGTAAGCTAGAGTTTGAGAGAGAAGACATCTTGCCGAAGATTTGGAGAGCTATTGGTTGTCGAGAGCTAGGGCTTTCAGTTTTTTCTTTTGGTTGGACTCAGCATCGTCTGTTTCTCTTATTTCTAATTTCAACAGAGAAGAAAAGAGATTAATGTGAGACGTAAGAGCATTTCCATTAGAGATTCTTAGAGAGTTTTTTAATATTTTAAAAAATAAAATTAAATCAAAATAAGAGGGAAAGCATGAGGAAAGTTTCTTAAAAAAGAGCTTTTAGATACTTTCTTAGAGAGTTACTAGCTATTTATCCATTTATTAGTGGTTCTTTTTTGCTTCATAACTTTTAAATTTATTAAAAAGCTTAACTATAAAAATAATAATAATATTTTATTTGTAAGATACTATTTTTTAGATACATATGGATGGAGATGGTTTAAGATCAAAGATCAAATAATATTTTATTTGTAAAATACTATTATTATTTTTTTACCAAAAAAAAAAAGAAATCACTTTTCAGAAAAGATGAGATGGATGACGTGGCGACACAAGAAATGATTTTAGGAAGCTGATGCGGATACTACTGTATGCCTTTTTTTTTTTTTTTGTAAATTTCTACCAGATGCCATAGATTATTAATGAACGGAATCCAAAAATGCATTCATATATTTTCTTTTTAATAGTAAAAACATTACAATTATTTTGGAAACACACGTTTAAATAAAAAGTACATTGAGCTCTTCACGTAAACACAAAAATACAATCTTCATCTCTCCTCTGTAGCAAATGTCAAAAACCTAATCGGTCAATAATGGAATAAAGAGCGTATGATCTTCACTTTACCAAATCCTTGTTCCTGTGATAGCTCCCACAATCATGAGAATTATACCAATAACAGCCTGTAACACAGTTTAGTCATCAGAATTGATTTTAAGTTGGTGAAGACAATTTAAAAAGTTTGGTCTTGTTAAGTAAGAGACAAAGAACATGGACTCACTCCAACTGAACAAGCTACATATCCTGCCTTCCCACTCGGGTTTTTAGTGAATAGTAGAACAAAAAATCCGATGAACCATGGGACACCACCCAAGATGAAACCAAGGATGAATCTTCAACAAGGAAAAACACAATTGTGGGTTTGTGTTTGCTCAGAACATGACAAGAATGTAATGATTTAGAAAAAGAAAAAAAGAAGACTTACAATAACCAGCCAATGCCTAGACCACAACAGGGAAGACGTTGTTCTGTTTCTCCATTAACAACATAAGTTAGACAAACCATAACAAACTTTACAATTACAAAACCCTTTTTGCAACACTAAACTTTTTGTCAAATAACTTTCGACAAAATTAGATTTTTAATTTATGCAAAGAGGACGGGTCCATAATATAAGCGAGGGAAGCCACTTTTATTGAAATTATAGAGCACTTTGTTGACATAGAGAACATTTTTGTAAAACATTTGTATTATAAATATAATGAATTATAGATTTTTTGTAAAAGTAATATTTATCGAGAGTTTTAGGATGATAAAACAAATTTAATATTTGACGCATATCGTCTAAGTAATATTTTCATATATATATATATATATATATATATATATATATATATATATATATACATTTTTTGGTTTTGTGTAGGGAATCCAAAAACGTTGGACCGGTATTGTATGCAAATTCTAGTATCTATTCAAACATAGACAATCAATTCATAGTTAGTGTATATATATTATTATTATTATTTTTTTCCAAATGAAGCCACAAACTTAAACAAACGTTATTTGTTAGGAGTGAAGCCCTTTCATTTGAAGATTCAAAAGATGTTCTATATCAAATACATAACATGAGGAAGAAACTTACCGGAGGCGTTTCCGTTTTCGAGGCCGCTAGTCATCTTTCTCAGATCAATAAACAAAACGAACTTGTCTTGTTTGAATTTGTTTTGATCTGAGATGGTGAATCCGACATTCCATTTTTTTCCTTAAGGTTTTGTATTTAAAGAGAGAGGTGTGTACGTACGTGCCATTGCTATTTCTGCGGTTGATACGGACCCATCGATAAATTTGAACTTGCGTAATCCAAGGGGAAAGATTTGCTAAATATACAATATACATATTACATTTCAATAGACACCAAAGAATATAACTTTAGGCTATTATAAGAAGAAAAAAAAAACACTTGAAACTGATAAATTTTTAGTTACCTGATCTTTTCTTTTGTTTTAACGTTCTTAAGATTGAAATGGGTTAACTCTTTACATGGTTGTTTATTCATGATACAATGAATGATAAAATAAGAACGATAAACATAAAACACATCGAACGCATGCTAGTACGAATTTATCCACACAAGTTTTGACAAAACTTGCTTCTCGTCTAGGCATTAATCAGATTGCTTCTGATTTAGGTGAGCCAATGTTCATAAACACATTTTGATCCAGTAATAATGGGTGAAGCTAAGATCTTAGTGTAAAACGAGTTAGATATATTATTTCCCAAAACGATAGCTTTATATGATTAGTATTGGGGTTATACACAAGAAATATATTGTGTATTATATTATGGTTAAAATTCATGTAAATTCTTTAAAATGTAAGAAGTTAAAGATTTATACTTATTTTTATTCTATTAGATTTAAGAATTATATTCGACATCTATAAATAGATGATATTGTGGTTAATAAAGTCAAGTTTTTGAGATTGTTAAATCTATTAGAGGTAGAATATACTTGGATCGCATCAGTTTGTGGATCTAGGACATCATTTGTCTTGATTTTGTATTTCAGTGTAGTATTTTAATTTGAAAATTCTTTATGAATAATATTTTGTCAATAAACAAAAAACATTGTACGTAAATTTTAAGTAGATTATCCAATCTTCCTTACACCCAATCCAAACTTATAAACAAATATTAAGTACATTCTCCTTCTGATTTTGAAAGAGTGTCATTTTAGAATTTTTCACACAGATTTAAAAATTTCATATTTCAATTAAAAATGCATTAAGTATTTTAAATCAACCAATAGAAAAGAGCTTATCAGAAATTCCTGATATCAAGTATATTTGTTATTTGCATAAGTATGATTTTTTCATTACTCAGTCTTCTTTTCTCAAATTGATTATGAGTTTCTCAAATGGTTTTTCATTATTTGTTGCAGGAATCTTCTAAAACAAGTAGTGACAATGGAGGTTATTCCATGGACATTTCTATGGAACAAATATAATAATGAGTTTGAAAAAGAAAAAAGCATGGTTTGAGGTTCTTTAGGTGACAAAGCTACTGAAGATATGAAACTAAGAATCATTGAACATACAAGTCTCTCATTTGATATTGAGGTCGTTTTTGTATCAATTGATAATGTTGCTAATTATTTCTTTATGATGTGCAGAGTATACTATGGTCTCAAAGTATTACTCTAGGATAACATTAAAGAGAGAGCTTTTATGCCTAAGCATTGAGGTATAACTATTACAAAAATCTGCAACTAATAATATTTGGATAAGGGGTTGACATCACTAGACCCCCCCAACTTTCTACCCCCAAATTATCCCCCCCCCCCAATTTTTTTGCTCATCGTTTCACTACCTAAACTTTTTTTTTCCAATCCAATCCCCCTGAACTTTTCGAAAAACTTAAAATCCTACCTATGCATTTAATCTAATTAAATAGCGATTAAAATTTTAAAATCGCGTTTTCTTGGTTAAGTAAACCGAAATTGATTTTAAACATAACCCAATCTCGAAATTAAAATAATCATAACCTGAACTCGATTTAAACCACACTCTTACCCGAATTCGATTTTAAAAATAAACCAATTTCGATCTGAAAACAAAATCCAATTAAACCCAACTTTAAAAAACCCAACGCCTCTTCTCTTTTACACAAAAAATCAAAAATCAATTTGGGGCTTTTTTAGGGTTTGTTCTTCATTGGATTTGAGAGAGATTTGAAGATGAGTGGAAGCAATTCGAGGTCGATCAACAGCTTTCAATCCGCTTGTTCGTTACATGCAAGAGTAAGGAGAAGACATAAGGAATTTCGAGTCAATGTTGGTGTGGAGAGAATGTTGTGGTATATGTATCAAAAACGGATGATAATCCATTTCGTCGATTCTACATATGCGAAGCAGCATTAATGGTATGAGTTTGACTTGTTTAAAGAGTAGATTAGGTTATAAATTGTTTTTAAGAAGTTTTGAAAAAATACAGTAGGTTTTAGCATGTGTTTTCTTGAGTAGATTAATGGGTATTTTGTGACCTTGTTTAATAAAATTGAAAAAACAGTAGTTTTGTTGTCTCTCAAAAAAGTTTGGATGAAGAAGAGAAATAAATGAAAACTTAGTAGTTACATTGAAGGAGAAGATACATATGATTTTGGTGATTTTGAGTTTTATATCTTATTTGTAGAACAAAAGAGAAGAACATATGTTTAAATGGGTGGATGAGACTTTGGTTGAAGAAATGAGAATGGTTCAACTTTTAGTTGTTTGTGTGTACCAAGACCTTGTTTAACTAAAAAAGAGTGTCACAAACCGAGACTCGATTGCATGGCTATATAAGTCAACATGATCTATACATTGCAGAGATGACAATGAGGGAGACAATTGTGTTATATAATTTGAATATATATTATTATTACATCGGCATATATAAGTCACAGTGAGGGAGAAAATTGATTGCAGAGATGTCAGGTGCTTATTAGATAATAATTATTATCAATTATTATATAATAGTGCTAAGTTTGATGATGCAGACATGTAATTCTATTACTCTAGGTGAATAGCATTATGATACAAGCACAGAAGTTGATGGTGCTAAGTTTGAATGGTTGTCTGATTGGTATAATTAGGGACAAAAAAGAAGAATTAAAAATTCAAGTTGCATTACACAAACGCTTGAAATGTTGTTAAACAAATGCTTCAAAAGAAGCACAAAAGGAAGCCTAAAATCGAGACCAAAACAACCTAATACCCGAGACATAACCAGCCTAAAATCGAGACCAAAAACAACCAAAAATATACCAAAAACTGAGCTCAAACTCCACTTGTTTGTGATGGTTGTGTTACATTCAAAGATTGTGTATGTAAACTTGTTGATGCATCCTGCAACATGTCAAAAAAGAGGTTAGCAACTCTATATATATAGATACAAACATTTAATTTAAAATCTTACAGTTTGAGAATCATCGTATCGATGTCTTTTGCGTGGATGAACCATTCATCCTGCAGCATTATGACCTGCTCCACTGCATGATTTACAGTGAACAATCCGCCCACGTCTCCCTAACGACTGGGATTGTGAATGTTGTGGCTTCTTCTTTGGTGATTCATGTTTCCCCTTCTTTCTTTCAAACTCCGTCTTCTTTTTCCTACCCGGGAGCACTGGTGCAGGTGCAACCATTAAATTGTATTCACCAGTCATCCAAAATCTTGGTCCTCGGACTGGAATCAATGAAGTCACATATGTTTCCCTCCACATATACGTTTAGAAGCAAAGAGAAACATAATCTTCTACATTCATTTGTTGGTCTATCATAGCTCCGTAAGCATGCTCACATGGGATCCCTGTTACTTGCCATTTGCCACAAGTACACTTCTTCGTTACAGTATTCACACGATAAGAATTTCCTCTCAAATGTACCTCAAGTATTCCATAAGAGGCAGTGTATGTCTTGCAATTGTTCGCATCATCTTTCATTGAAACTAGCCTATTCGTCACATACTTAGAAATTTTTCCTTGATGATTTTGTGCATTCCTACTCCTTTTACTTATCCTTACCATTGCTAGTCTTCTCACCATCTCGAGCATAGGGACTAATGCCTTCGCCCT
Source organism: Iberis pinnata (assembly GCA_900406425.1). Classification (NCBI taxonomy): domain Eukaryota; kingdom Viridiplantae; phylum Streptophyta; class Magnoliopsida; order Brassicales; family Brassicaceae; genus Iberis; species Iberis pinnata. The sequence goes on along the minus strand of OVBE01001430.1, from coordinate 2,995 downwards.
AGATTTTGTGATCGTTGCGTTAAACGAATTGGTCGCATTGTTATTGACGTTCTCACAAAAAACCCTTTTATTTTTGAAGAACGCTCTACACCATGTCTTCGGTTTCTCTTTCATGACATCATCATAAAGTGCTAAGTTGTAATCTCTTACCCTCCTTAACTTCTCTGAAAATTCTGTTTCGTTGTAGCTCCAAGCAAGTCCCCAAACAAGCGGCTTTAACATGTCTTTGTTAGCATGTCTCTTTTTTCAGGTTCTCGATAATGTATTTGACACGTCTCCTATGTTCAACTTGCAGCAATTTTACTTCTAAAGCAATTATCAAACCCTGAAATAATGGAAAAAAGGCACATAATTAATATTTAAAACAGAAAATTTACCAAAGGCACGTCTACATCATTTGTACAATTCAAATTTACCAAAGGCACGTCTGCATCATAATTCAAATTTACCAAAGGCACACAATTCAAATATTATTAAACAAAGGCACGTCTCCATCATTTGACCAAAACTCAAATGATAATATTATACTTATTTCCCTACAGTACTCTGCATCATTTGACCATCTTCACTAAATATGTATATTCCCCATTGTATTATATGTGTAATACCTAAAATCACCAATAATAACTCTCTCTGTATATATATAAGTCAATACAAATGACTTAAGGTTATAGTTCTTTAAAACTCAATCAACAAAAAATTTGCTTACTTTTGAACTGTCTGATAGCATGACATAACCTTCCCCATTACCAAGAAGTAAATAAAATTTTATCTGTTTGAACCAGTTATCCGTGTTTTTATATTGAACAACCGCCCAAGCATTATGGTATATTTGGTTGTTGGCATCCTGACCTACTGCAACTAGTAGTACTCTTTTTGTGTACACTTTCATAAATGTTGCATCAAGACCAATAACCTTACGACAATAGCCTCTCCAAGTGATGTGTATGTTCTCGAAACATACATAAAACCTGTTGAATACATCTTCGCCCGCTGCGTTTGTTGAAGTTTCCACAAATGCTGTTGTTCCCGGATTTGAGATCAATAACTCCTTCACATATCCTCTAAGATGAGCTAACTGACTTTCAAACTCTTTGTTAAGCCACTTCAGAGACAATTGTCTTCTTATTTGGCATTGATTCCTAGAGCTCAGTATCTTCTAATTCTCTTTGATTTGATCCTGAATCTTCTCAGGCATTAAATGTTCATCATGTCTCAATTTTTCCATAAACAATCGTGCTATCACTGGACTTCTGAACATTTGACATTTTCTGTTCGGAGTACACATGTGAATCTCGTTCCTAGTCTTCACAAGCCACATTTGTTTCGGTTTGTCAAATGAACAATACACACGCCATTTGCATCATTCTATTCCACATTTGTAGCTCGCTTTTGTCTTCTCCCACCTTTCTTGCCTAATGTTATACTCTGTTCTTAACACATATTCCAAAACAACTTCCTTAAACTCAAATCCTGTAAAAAACAAATCCCCTAAAGACAACTTATCGGTTCTATCATCTCCTTCTCTCCTTAACTCAAACTCATCATCACTATCAAGTATAACATTAGGGTTTATAGGTTCTTCATCAACAAAACCAGCAATAAATTGTTGAATTTCGAACTCAAACCTTGATTGGATATCATCTTTTTCCTCACCATTATCTGCTTTCGGGTCTCCTTCACCATCTTCTTTTTCTTCCATCAATAGCGACCTACCTCTTCGTTCTTCTTTTTCTGCCATCAATGGAAGCAAATCAACAATTTATTTTGTTTTCTTTGAAATCAACCTTTGAAATCGATAGAACCCTAGAATGATAAGACTATCATCACGAAAAGTTCTGTATCATATCGATTTAATTCAAATTCGGTTAAGGTGGGTTTAATTGGATTTGTTTTTTAACACGAAATTGGTTTGTTTTAAAATTAATTTCGGTTTAGCTTTGGGTTAACATCAATTTTGGGTTTGGGTGGTGGGTAAAATCGATTTTGGGTATGGGTTTATTTTAAAATTTAATTTTGGGTTAGGTACACTTAACCAAGAAAACGCGACTTTAAAATTTTAATCGCTATTTAATTAGATTAATTGCATAGGTAGGATTTTAAGTTTTTCGAAAAGTTCAGGGGGATTGGACCGAAAAAAAAAGGTTTAGGTATTGAAACGATGAGCAAAAAAAGTTGGGAGAAAAATAATTTGGGTGTAAAAAGTTGGGGGTGTCTAGTGATGTTAACCCTTGGATAAGTTAAGAGTTGTCTATTAATTTTGCAAACTTTCAAAATACAATAATATAATAATTCTTTTGTTGTGTATAGCAATGAAACCAACGGCCATACATCTAGATGTTGGGATATGTCCATGGGATTGCAAGGCTTCCAATTTTTGGTATTTTTGAAACAAAAAATAATTTTGTGGTATTTTTGAAAAGTTGTAGTATTTTTCGAACAAATTAAGAGTGCATGATATTTTTGGAATATATCTAGTTTTGTAGTATTTATGAGAACCCCCTTCAATTATTTGTATTTAAATTTTTTATGTTCTTTTAATTTCTTAATAATTTTAATAATTTCTTAATAAATTTTGTATTTCAGAACCAACATTTATGTTTTTTATATAAAATTTACATAAAAATATTTATTTCGTTATAATTTATCATGTTTTGTATTAGTAGATGTTTGTGTTTGAAATATTTTTTTAATTAAATAAGGGTTTACATATTTGTTAAAGTACTATAAAAAAATCATAACGTATTTTTAGTGTATGTAATAGACTTTGTACTATAATTCAAAAGATCTCATTTATTGATAGTAAAGAAATTTTTAATACAAATAATCATAATAATTTTTTATATGTTAATAGTACCTTTTTTTTTATAAAACCACTCATAATTTTTATTGGCCTCAAGAGATAATAAATCAATAGAACTCTTACATTTGATGCAATATAAATATTTTTATACATGATTTTGTTACGTTTTATTTATATATATATATATATATA
>OVBE01001429.1:0-36862 GCA_900406425.1 Iberis pinnata | reverse complement strand
GCCTGGTTAGCCAGCTCTCTTGCCTTTGATCTCGTGATAACTCTTTCAGGTTCAAGCAGCTCCGGTTCAAGCTCTGGTCCATCCATGCTCACATCAGAGCCTAATGCTTAACACGGTTTCTAATAAAAGACATACTTGTTTTACAGAAGGCAGGAAAACTATACCAACGACCTAAGCTCATTTCCCTTATGTANTACCAACGACCTAAGCTCATTTCCCTTATGTAGTTTCCCTTTACTGGTTACCTGCAAAACAGAAGGTCTAGTGAGCAACTAATTTGCTCAGCGAGTCGAGGTTCCCCTAAAATGAATAATAAATCCCAACCTAAACCCAAAATAACATCCAACACACAGTAAGCAAATGCAATGCATGCAAACATAAATTAAACATGATACCACAACCATTCTCTTCACATCATCTTTTCACACCACCACTTTCCTCACATCATTCTCCTCACCACCACCCTCATCACTCAACACCCTCAATTGGTTATCCACCTTGTCTATAACTCGAGTCACACAGACTCTCCTAAGGTTCAATAGACCGCATCTTCATACCTAAAGGGATTACAATGACCGACCACACATTCACACACACACTCACTCATTCATCTCTTACCTTTAGAACCACGGCCCTTCAACCACCATCGTGTTCTAACAAGTAACCATGGCTATCAACCATGTCTTACGCAATTCCACGGCCCTTCTACTTTCACCGTGTGGCCCTTCCTCCATCACAAGGGTTTCCTTGATTCATATACAATATTTTAAGGTTCCACTTATAATTAGGCAATATGTTGATTATGATCTACACCCAATGTGATGTACCCAGCCACATCTCTGCCACACATGCAAAGCATGTACAACCCCATCAGGCCCCAACCGTCTCCTCCATGGCGCCAATCACTGCATCGTCATGCAGGACTCAGATGGTAGCTAACCATCCCGAGTAACTGGAGATCAGACATCAACTGCCACTATCAGTTATGAAATGTAAACACATTACATTCCACTAACTGAATCTCGGCGTGTAAGTAGCTTATGCCACTCGACCAGTTACGTGTGCATTCTCTCGCAACATCACTAACCAGATCTGAGGACATAACACTCTTACACCCGGTCCGTATTATATTATTAGCGTGATTAATAATTAATAACATTAATACACCAATGTACCTGCATAAACAATTATCCACACCACGTCTACCATGCACTACTATCTCTAGTATGCAACACTATCACAATCTCTACCATGAAATACTCATGCATAAACAATAACCAATGCAATACCTAACGTGCATCTCTATCACATGCATAATAAATAATCAACAGCATGCCTAACATGCATTACTAACATATGCATATTCAATAACTAGTACTTAACATGCATCTCTAGCATGCATAATCTATACTAATCCAATCAAGCAATCAATCAATCAAATAATAAAGGAAGTAACCAATCAAGCATTATAACAGCTTAATAGTCAACTAACCCATTAATCCTAATAACCATGCCCGTATAATTCTACCAAAAATCGGGCATTATAACGGTAAGCGTAGAACGACTAAGTGTGAGAATCTAACCTCTAAAGAATAGTAATTAAAGATTTAAATGAAATGTTATAACTAATAATCACTAGTCCCACCTTCGTTTTTCAGGTGTTAATCGCAAAACACAAACATAACCTAGACTCACCTTTGCCTTGACTATTTGCGGAAGATTGGACTTCGTGTTTCTTGGGGCTATTCTCCTAGCACCTATGGGCTTCCTCTACGTTTTAAGGTGGTATTTTCTGTGTTTTTGGTGTGGGAAATAAGTGAGGGGAGGCTGGGTATTTATAGGGTCGAAGTTAGCTTGGTCATGGGGACACATGTCATTGCCTAAGATCATGTATTTACACCAAATGACATGTGGAGCAAGCTTGACAGCAATCTGTACCATAGGATGCCACACGTGTTTGAGGACACTAAGAGGGTTCTAAGGAATGCCAAATCAAGCTGGAGGTGGAGGGTTGATGCCACTCTTGGCTCACACAACAACACTTGTCTCCATTGACACTAAGATGACCTAATTGGGCAACATGTGGACAATGAGGTGGAAGGGAAGAAAGATCACGACCTGGAATGTTGGCACCACTTCCTTGAGGTTTAATAGAAGCATCCTAAGTCACTCTAAAGTCGCCAACAAGTCTAGAAATGAGGCACACTCCAAAAGAGCCACTTGTCTCTAAAGACACTAATTGCGATTTCATTGGTTTAGGCAAGCACGAGGTGTAGCCATGGCTTGAGAGCTACTGTGGTGTTGACAGCACTTCCTTGACGCACTCTTATCATCATTGACTTGTCCTAAACTCGTGGGTGTCTCCAAACTAACACACTTGGTCTAATTATATTCTAACACAAAGTGATGTGCTTACCACTTTTGAGGTGCTTACGCTTTCCACACGCTAGCACATACTTTGCACATGCTTGCTGTTGCTCTCCACACTCGTTACACACGCCTATGTGTGTCTAATAATCTCAGTCACTGAGCTGCTAACCAAAGGCTAGCTCGTGAGGTCGCAAATCGGGTTAGTCGAGCGTTACGGTTCCATCCGTTCGAACCTTGACGTGCTTAAGTCTATTTTTTTTCCTCAACTTCCACAATATGATATATATCCTTAATTGAAGACTTGTCATCCATATTAGATAAGCTTAAAATAAGAAATATAAACAAGAAAACCTAGATCTCTCGCGAATAATATCATAGAAAGTATTTAGTGGTATGCGCGGTTTTCTACCACTTGAAGAGTCGTCTGGTGTGATTGACATCCAATGGCGGTCTTACCTTCTAGACATATATTTCTATTTGGATTCTTTTATCAAAAAAATTTCCTTTTTTATTTTACATTATTTTTAGAAAAAACTAACATGATTCAAATTTATATGTATAACTATCAAAAGTGAATAACTTTCACTAAAATCTAATCTATTAAATTCTTTTATTTCTAACAAATATTTGGACTATTAAAAAAATACAGGTTTTGAATGTATTTTACAAAAAAAATAGATCTACTTCTTTGTATATATCTTATTAGATTCAAAACTTTATATAATTTTTCTAGAAAATTTAAATATTACAGAAAAACAAATAAAAATAATATTATTTGCACAATACTATATTATTTATGAAAATACCACTCAATATACATTATATTGTCTATAACTAAGAAAATAACATCTAGTGAGTATGTTTACTATGCACTCTTTTTTAAATGTCATTTTACCCTTTCTCACTCGCTTTCTCTCTTTCACTCGCTCATTTTTTCCACCTTCTTTACATAATATACAAACTACTCATTCAGATAGTCGGACTACTAAAATATATTTTTGGCTTGAGGGTTTATATTATGGGTTTAGAGTTTATATTTTGGGTTTATGGTTTAGTGTTTATGATTTTTATTCTCGCTTTAGTTTATATTTCTGTGTTTAGGGTTTATTTTTATGAGTTTAGGGTTTATATTTTTGTGTTTAAGGTTTATATTTTGTGTTAAGGGTTTATATTTTGGGTTTAGGGTTTATATTATTGTGTTTGGGGTTCAGATTTTGTATTTAGGTTTTTTTGGGTTTAGGGTTTATATTTTTGAGTTTGGGGTTTATATTTCGTATTTAGGGTTTTTTGTTTACAGTTTACACTTTTGTGTTGAAGTTTATATTTTTTGTTTAGGGTTTATTTTTGGGTGTATATTTTGTGTTTAGAGTTTAAATTTTGTGTTTTGCGTTTATATTTTATATTTGGAGTTTATATTTTTGTGTTTGGGGTTCATATAGATGTGTTTATAATTTATATTTTGTGTTTGGGGTTTATAGTTTTGTGTTTGGGGTTTATAGTTTTGTGTTTGGGGTTTACTTTTTGGTTTAGGGTTTAGGAGTTATATTTTGGGTTATGTTCACTATTTCATAAAATATAATTCTGTTTTAACTAATTTTAATCTTGTTAGATGTAGAAAAAAAAATGTGTTCTTTTAGATAACATTTTGTTATTTTAATATGAATTTTTATGTTTTAATTGGTAATAAAAAAGATGTTGGGTAAATTTTAAAAATGTTTAGAAAATGTATTTTGACAAAGAGGATAGAGAGAGAGAGAGAAAGGTTAAAAGAGAGATAACAGTGCTATAATTATTCCTAAAAAGCTAATTATACACAAAAGTGGCTAGGTACTTAATTTCCAACAAGCAGAGTCGGTCTTATGGATAGGAAAACAAGGTCACAGTCTTAAGCCTCCCATTATTCAAGCTCCTATTTTAAAAAAATGAAGTCATTTTTTTTATTATTGAAAAAAGTTAATTGAAAATAGATTATGGTGGATCATACCTCAGTAAAATGATAAAGAAAACAAGAATTGAAGAATTTCCACTAAGTTCTCAAACAAAAAAAAATGGGGTTATGGTTCGACATTTACTTTTAGATTTAACAAAAAAAAAGGAAATTTGGGTTAAGGTGGATCTCACCTCATTATACAATTCTCACAATTACTGTTTTGTTTAACTATTTTCTTCTTCATGCCATTAGGGCTTCTTCTTATTTTTGATAAACCTAGGCTAAAGCGTGTTCTAAATTTTCTCTGTATTATACTTCTGCATTTTACAAAATTCATCATCCATGGTAAGTACTTAATTTAAATAAAATTTATCTCTTAATATTTTTTTTTTCATCTAATTTTTATAAACATTTATCTCTTAATAGTATGCCAAGATGTTTGGATTCTTATTTGATCTGACAAAACTTTGGACAAAAGCAGAAGATGACTTAAAAGCTTCATGTATTTACCTTGAAACTTCTCTTAAAGATGGTGAGCATTCAAATATTGATGGAAAGCATATACTTTTAGAGATCAAAGTTTTAAGAGATCTTTTACCATATGGGATCACAAAGCCTATTGAGGTACTAAATTATTTAAAACATCATGAAGGTTGTTATCCAAATATATGGAATGCACATAGAGTGATGTTAACGATTGCGGTTTTAGTCGCTTATGCGGAAATGAGTTTTTCTAAGTTGAAATTGATTAAGTCTTATTACGATCAACTATATCAGAGGTAAGATGGAACAATTTGGCTATATTTTCAATCGAGAAGGATATGGTTGGCGAGCTTGACTCTCTAATTTTGATGGATGATTTTGTTAGAAAAAATGTGAGAAGAAAACTTTTTAGAGATAGATAGATTTCTCATGGAAATTAGATTGTTTTGTTGGTGAATTTGGATTGTATCTATTATCTTTTGGATATTTATAGTTATTTAAATCATATGTTCTATTTTAATTTCATCTTTGAAAGTAAGCACATGTTTTTATTGGATTTAAGCCTTCATATTGTTAGGACCGGACTTGTGAGCAAGTATATTGAGCAAATTAGCCCTATTATTTATTCAATATCAATATATATGACGAAACAAATAAATTATTTTTCAGGGACCGCCACTGTTGACACCCACTCCTCAGAAGATTCATTTGATTTGTAAACAAGTGTTCGTTAATACATCAGAAAATTCTGCAAGCTCTCGTGGAGGTTTTGGAAGTCATCAACAACACCATAAACGTCAATTCCCATCTGTCTCGGATGCCGCTACATCTTATCTCATTCTCATGATATCACAGTTTGGCCCGTCACCTATGCTCACATGTTATCACACATAACAATCACTAACACGCACACAACATGCTCAAACTATAGTTCACATTTACCAATTGTATTTCTGTTTCTTGTTTAATTATTTATACACACAATATACAATATATAACCCACCTATCATCAAATATATGTCGTGAGATTATATAAAAGTTGTTCATGACATACAACATGTAAATTTTAGCCAAAGACTATCAGGGAAAAGAAGGAAATAGGAGAGATCCAGACTAACCCTCACTTTTGTTACAAAACAAACCTCACTTTCTTTTTACAGAGTTGCTTTTGTTTGTATTGAATCAAAGTATTCAAACTATGTTTAAGAGATTGAGAATAATAATAATTTTAATAGATTAAGAAATAACTTAATCTTAATCTCTTTCTCAAAGATTCTAAAACCCTAACAATCGATCTATCTATTCAACATATATTTATAGCTTGGTAACTTCCTAAACTATAAAGGAAAACTTCTGTTTATCTTTAGATAACTCCTAAAAATAATCTTTCACATAATCATTTGAATGTAATAGATATCTTGTTTCCCAAGTCAAGCTTATCCAACAATCTCTCCTTTAAAATTGAATTTCTGTTCTTCGATGTCTTGAACACCAATGACCTCTCTCATTTCCTTAAACTTGATCTTACCAAGTGCCCTTGTCAAGATGTCCGCTCTTTGTTCATTTCCTGGTACATGTACAACTTCTACTTGATTATTTTCGACACATTCTCTAATGAAATGGTACCTTTTGTGAATATGTTTGCTTCTTCCATGAAATACCAGATTCTTCGTCAAAGCTATAGTCAACTTGTTATCGATCTTGATTAGTACACTTGCATAGGATTTTTCATCGATTTCATTCAGCAACTCTTGTAACCATATTGCTTGTTTTGCAGCTTCTGTGGCAGCCATGAATTCAGCTTCACAAGATGATAAAGCCACAATTTCTTGTTTCTGTGAGCACCATGAAACCGCACATTCATTCACGTAGAAGGCATGTTCGATTGTACTCTTTCCATCATCAAGATATTTATTATGGCTACTATCACTAAAACCGACAACTCTAAGGCTGCCTCTGCGTTTGTACGATAACCCACATGGCATGGTTCCTTTTCAATACCTTAAGACTTGCTTGAGTACAACTCCATGAGATTCACGAGGTTCCTACATATACCTACTGAGTACTCCTACAAAATATGATAGATCGGGTCTTGTGTGAAGAAGGTATCTGAGACAACCTATAAATCTCCTATAAGTTGTTCCATCTATGTTATTCTCACATTTAGCTTTCGATAACTTTATCCCAATATCCATCGGTACTTGAGAAGCATTGCACTCTTTCATGAATGCTTCTTCAAGAACTTTCAAGGCATATCTTTCTTCCTTTAAGGTGATGCCACTTACATGTTGACAAACTTCAGTGCTGCGATAGTATGTTAGTCTCCCTAAATTGCTCATATCAAACTTTGTTGACATCTTGTTCTTTAACTCATGAATCGATTCATGTATAGAACTTGTAACAAGAAAATCATCAACATATATTGCAACTAAGATTAGATTTCACCTTCCCTTTTATAGTCTAAAGAGGCATCTTTTGAAAATCTTTTAAACTTTAGCTCCATTAGAATACTATTGAGTTTATCGTTCCAAGCTCTTGGTGCTTGTCTCAAACCATAGGGTGCTTTATCTAGCTTGTAAACTTGATCTTATTTTCCTTTGATTATGAAACCTTATACTTTTTCACATATACATCCCCCTTTGGATCCCCATGCAAGAAACAGTTTTTGACATCCAGGTGATATACTTCCCAATGGTTTAAACCTGGTAATGCAATGATGAGCCTTACAGTTTCGATCCGGGCAACTGGTGCAAAGACTTCATCAAAATCTATGCCATGTTGCTGAACATACCCTTTTGATACTAATATAGCTTTGTGTTTTTTAATGCTCCCATCCGTATTACGCTTTATCTTGAACACCCACTTGAGTCCAATTGCTTTAGTTCTTTTCGGTAACTCACATAGTTTCCATGTTTGTTCTTGAGAATGGAAGTAATCTCTGCTTCACATGCATTTCTCCACTCCTTTACGTCTTTGGCTTCAGCGTAACTCACATAGTTTTCACCTTCTGTTTCTGCATTAAGAACGTAATCGCCTAAGTATGAGGGTCTTACGCTTTATCTTGATGATCTTCTCACAGCTTGAGTATTTTGTATAGGTTCATCATCAGCATTAACATGATCGACATTAGAATCGTGTGATTCATCCATCCGTTCTTCATCATCTTCTATGGTTTGCTCTGTTTCATCCTCTTCCCTTGCTTCTTCTTCTACCATATCATTACTTCCATTGTTTTGTTCTCGATTTCCTTCCACCTCTCTGAAACGTGCGATGAAAGTACCACATCAAAGACCACATATCTACTAACAAAAATTATTTTCTTTGTAGGATCAAGTAGGCGATATGATTTGGAACCAAGCTAAACTCCAAGATGTACAAGTGATCGCGATCTATCATCTAATTTTCCTAGATGTTGAGTCTTTAGTTTAACATATCCGACGCATCCAAAGACTTGAAGGTGTTCAATGTTTGGTTTTCTACCTCTGAAGCACTCATATGGGGTTTGTGCGTTTAATGTCCTTGTCCCTACTTGGTTGATGATATCGGTTGAGTGTCTTACAGATTCTCCCCAAAGATAAGTGGGTACACTCATATGTTTCATAATGCTTATAGTCATTCCAAGTAGGGTGCGATTTCTTCGTTCTACAACTCTGTTTTGTTGTGGTGAATACAGAGCTGTAAGATGACTTTGAACCCAAATTCTTCACAAAAGTTCTGAAACTTGAGAGAAAGAAACTCTCCACCACTATATGTTCTCTTTCTTGTCTCATTCTTGATTTTTGTCTTGGATCTCTTGAAGGCTTCGTAAGCTTCACTCTTCTCTTTTAGAAGAATTGCCTACATATAATGAGAATGATCATCAATCTGAACAAATGTATTCTTGTTATACGCATCTGTAGGAGGTGTAATAGAACCACAGAGATCCCTCTAAACAAGCTCTAGTAACTCTTTTGCACGATATGACGTTGCTTTAGGGAAGCTTCGTCTGATTTGTTTTCCAAGAAGAGATGAATTCTTTTTCGATCACGATCTTTTGTAGGCCCGTAACAAGCTTCTTATCCACCATTTATTTTATATTGTCGAGACTAATATATCACAATATTGCATGCCACATATATGATTCGCTTAATTCCATGAGTTGGAGACATTGATCATTTTTAAATTCCGTTTACTTTGTAAAGCTTGTTTTCGACCATTTTTCTTTTACAAGAAGTTTATTGTCTCTATCAAACATTAATAAGTAGTCTTCTTTCATTCGAACCTCACACCCTTTTTATGTAGGTTGACCTAAACTTACGATATTACTTTTCACATCCGGGATGTAATAGACATCTGTCAATATTTTCTTGTCTCCACGTTTGATTACGAAAAGTATAGCTCCCTTTCCTTTGATGTCAACCCTTGAATCATCGCCAAATCTCACTTTTTCTGTGATTTTATCTTCAAGTTTGGTGAAGTAAGTAAGATTGTCTGTCATGTGATTTCTTGCACCATTGTCCAAATACCGTACATTCTCTTCAGTAGCGTGTGTCTCAACCTTGTCAGGAGACACGTTCTTTTCATTCAAGTAGACTACTTCATGCATCATTAGCTCATTTGCCTCATGTGTTTCATATTTGGTTTTGTTTTCTTGAGCTTCTTGTAGTTTCAATAACCTATTGGGACATACAAACGCGTAATGCTCTGTCTTATCATATCTATAGCGGACGATCTTCGATTTTTCCTGATTACCAGATCGACCACGACCTCTGCCTCTTCCAGAGAACTTTCCCTCTCGTCCTCTTCCTCTACTATGTTTGTAGGTCTCTTGATTCATATGTGTGTCAGACTTGACATACATCATCTTAGATTGATCCTCTTGAACGTATTATTCAATGTTTATTCTTTCTTCATAGGCTTTGAGTCTTCCTATGATATCTTTAAAACTTGTTTTCTTGAGATCTAGTACTTGTTCAAGCGCTGCGATTATGGTTAGGAATTTCCTTTTAGGCAGAGTATTCAAGAATTTCTTTACCACCTTTGCTTCATCTATACTTTCTCCTAGAGTTGATGATTTAGCAACTATCTATGATAATTTTGCAGAAAAGAGATTAATACTTTCTGTCTCTTTCATCTGTAACCTATCGAACTCAACAGTTAGGGTTTGAAGGCGAGCTTCTTGACTCTCTCTGCGCCTACATGTTTTGATTGGATTGCCTCCCAAATTTCTTTTGACGTCTTGTGTTCACCAACTTTTATCACAAGTCTCTGATATTGATTGGAAAAGAAGAGCCCTTGCTAAGTAGGTCTTCTTCTCTGGGATCTATTGCTTCGCGGACTCTGTTTACCTTGAATGCTTTTTTCATCCACATAGCCCAATAAGTGTAGTTTCTATTGTTAAGCATATTGAAGGCTGCTACTCTTTAACAACGCTTTGTACCAATTACTGAATCAAAGTATTCAAACTAGGCTTAAGAGATTGAGAAGAATAATAAATTTATTAGATTAAAAAATAAATCAAACTTAATCTCTCTCTCAAAAACTCTAAAACCCTAACAATCGATCTATCTATTCAACATATATTTATAGCTTGACAACTTCTTAAACTATATAAAAAAACTTCTATTTATCTTTAGATAACTCGTAAAGATAATATTTAACATAATCTTTTGAATAGAATAGATATCTTGTGTCCCAAGTCAGGCTTATTCAGTTTGTTAGGGAGTTTGGTTTTCCTTATACCAACTAGATATACGAGTCAAGCACATTCTTGTAGAATACCAACTCAAAATAAACGTTTATGAAAGATCCAAATACCCTCGGCACCCAAACTGGTTGAATATGGAACACTGGCAGAACTGCATTCACTAACAGACAAAAGGGTATTTTGGAAACTAACGGTTCAAAACTTGATCCCACCGTTCAGATTTGAAACTCGATGTGTCTTCTAGGTCTCCTCCAAACGTTCAATTTCTCCATAACTGTATGTAGATCTACTTTGTGCATATACCTTTAGAAAGCGACTATAACTCTCAAAATACAACTCCAAATGATGAATCATTTTTGCTCACATACAGATAAAAGGATGGAGCATTTACTCAAAAAGCTTTAGCTCGAACTGGTCTTGCATGCTTATACGTTTCTCCCTTTCTTTGAGACTGGTTGAGTCTGTCTCTATGTGGCAGCAATAACTTCTTCTTCCAGTGATGGACTTGGCTCAGTCTCAACTCGATTGTGGCTACTTATTTTTCTGGAAAGTCTCTACTTCCTTTAAATAGAGTAGAGAACGTTAGAGATTACTTTTTACTGACTTTGGATTTCATGGACTTTTCTCTAAAACTCTCTAGCCTTTAGTCTTTATGCATTGCTGTACTTTTGCATCAAATTTTTAAACAATCCTGGGATCCAAGATCAAGACTTTACGCCTCCCATTGTAATTTTTAATATCTTCGATACCCTTAGATACTATTACCTAGACTTTTATCTAAAATGTTAGATGTGTTTCAACATTGATTCACCTTTGGAGCTTCAGAATCAATGGAAGATATTATGGTCTATTTGTATTTTAAATAGGTATGGGAGCTTCTCAACATATATTATTTAGTTATGTATCCCTCTCATTCGGCCAAAAGGCACGGCACACCAATTCATTCACCTCTTCAGACAGAGCATGATCAAGAGGGAGTGTGGTTAGTAGTAAGATACTTTGTATATGTACATTTAAAAAGAGAGAGATAACGAAAGGCTTAGCTTACTACAAGCAAAGGAGTGAGTAGAAGACAAGAGGTATAAAGGCATTGTCTAACTGTGCCGTGTAAGCTTCCAACATCCCGGTTGCTGTAACCGCAACAAGAAGTGACCACCATCCTTGGCTTCGTATATAACCCATTGATGCTAATACTGGGACCAGCACAAAGCACACTGCCATCACTGATGTTATTCCCGCTACTGTTCCTTCGACCGTTTTCTCTGTTCCATAATTTAAATTATTGTTACGCACTTGATTAATAAACAAACAGTCGAGATTTTAGGAAAAGAGAAGAAACTGCTCACTTCCTTTCTTGCTCCATCTCAACACCCCATACTTGTGACCAACCATTGATGCCTGAATGTAAGAACTAGCTATTTTTAAGTGGAATTCTAAAATTTTACACTGAGAGAAACTTGAGGTTCCTAGCCTACCATTGTATCTCCAATTCCCAGGCTGAGGATTCCAGAAAATGGGGACAAAGCTCGGTCATTGAACCCAGAAGACATCCAAATTGGAAGCGCGCACCCAAGCAAGAGTGAGAAGTGGCTACATACAAAAAAGACATCATCATTGGCAATAGAATACAATCAAAACAAGAGAAACAAACTGTGAGATTTTTAATCGATGGTCTAAACATTTTTTCGCATACCTAACAATCAGAAGCTCTGAGTCGCGATGGTCCGTGAAAGCATTCATGAATTGATGTAAAGGCTCTCCAATAGGGTAAATTCTCCAGATCTGCTTTGCAAAATGAGTATCTAACATATAAGCCTATTGAAAGTGATGAAACTGAGAAGGTGAGTTTATGTGACATAGAAGGGGGGGGGGGCTTACTCGAATAATCTCCAGTGAAACAAATACAGCCAATGCTACACCAAATGCTAAATCGAGAAATTTAGGCTGAACCAAAGGGCATGGCATATAATAAGAAGCTACTAGAGTAACCCACTAACATATACAGTTTCTGAATAGTAAAATTAGAAAGTGTTGATCACCAGTAACCTGTAAGACAAGAGCTGGCAAGAACATTAAAACAGCCATCAGATGATAGTACTTCCGCAGCAGGATTCTCTCAACCTTGCTACTCCGCGAGATAGTATAAAATCTCGAGACAGACACAATGATCAACAGAACCCAGTAGATACATAATGGAAGTCTATTCAAAGGTTCTGAAAAGACAAATGTTAGCACCCTGCGATAAAGCAGTAAGATCTTAGCATGTGGAAGTTAGTAAAGAAAGGATCACTACTGATGACTGAAAAGACGCAATATAAGTAACTGATGATAGAAGTACCATAAGAAGGGATGCTGCTGGAAATCATGAACAAATTGCATCCAAGAAGGAACAGCCACAACCAAAAAAAATACAAGTGAAACAAAGAATAAAACAGATTTTGCAGCATCAGTGCAATTTATTTTTCGAACATATCTCATTCTCAAAGAGCTTTCATATATATGGAGAAAAAATCTAAACACCATTGGGAAAAGTAAAAGCCCTAACAGAAGACCCTGACAAGAAGACAGGTAAAGTTGTTATTCAGCAGTACAGTAAGTTGTCGATTTAATTTCTATTCGTATATATAGTACCTGGACTATTATGCCAGTTTCAGTTCTCTTTATCCCGTAGCTTATTGAGACAACATCCACAGGTATCAATTTCTCGAAAATCTGTAACATTCGTCATACCAAAGTTACAACGACAAAAATACTGAGACATGCTTGTGACTTGTGAGCATACAGTAACCAAATGAAAGCACAAGAATGCAAGACCTGTCCAAAGAATTAACAATTTTAAGAATTATAACCTTTGCAATTGTGCATGCCAAAAAGTCACCAAAATAGAGAATAAGACCACTGGTTAGGAGAAGCGATTCCCCTACAAAAGTGTGATTTTATTAAAGGTAAAATAAAAAAGGCAGAAAATGAAGAGTAATGTTTAATCAGCAAATTCAGAGATATGCTAAAAGCATACAACCAAAACAACTACTTAATCCAAGTCATGAAGAGAAACAGCTGGTACAATTACCAATTGATGCACAAGAAGGGAAGGTGCAAAGCAAATGTCGAATTAACTTCACAGCTGCAAAGCCGTGAAATAACATCCACAACACTTTTAGTGACGTGTTCAAACCTGTCGGGAGAAGAAAAAGCAGAGGCCACCTATGAACAACAAGTGGAAAATAATAGTTAAGAAAAAACTAGAGAACCCAAAACTAGATCTTACCAGTATGTGATATCATGGAAAGTGAAACAAAGCATGCTGCCCCATACAAAACTGTGCCAGTTAAGCTAACCCTTGTAAGCCAAACAGATGAGGAGGAGGATTCAGTTTTTTTGGCTTGTGACATAATTACTGAGAGATATATAAGTATGGCACAGCAGCTTGCCGATGCTGCCCAGTACTGCATTGTCACATGCGCAAGCTCTAAACAACAGAAATTGAAAGCATCTTTCGTGAGAAAGAATGAAGAAAGGTGGAACTGGACAACGAATGGATATTTTGGAATGTGTCGTTTTCAACACATACAGTCCTAACTCCTAAGCCAATCCAACGAGTTGTAGTAAAAAATTATGTAGAAAAAGTACCATCTTGTTCAGCTCCATGGACTGATGTGGCTCTGGTAAGCTGTATCAATTTAGAAATCATAACAGCAGGAAGTGTTACAGCTCCTAGTAATATCCCTGAGGATGCACCTCGTCTGCAATATTTGAAATCATTCCATTATAACCTTTCTCCATAGTACAAACAAAACACACAAAATTTCTACCCAAAACAGCAAGATATTGATACAGTGCTTCGGATTATGGTAACTCAGTAGGAAAAATTGGTAGCTAATCAGAACCTTAGGTGAAATAATCTCATGGAGAATAACTTTTTCTTAATTTTGGGGACGAAGTTTGCATAATTCGATCGTTTCAAAACAGATTGAAAAGTTCCAAAAAAGGCAATTTAGAGAGAATGGAAAAATATAAGAGACCAAAAGAAAGAGAAATCACCTGGCACTGAAACGCGATAGAAGAAACGGAGAGATCTGGGCGCGGATCTCGACGAGGAAAGCAGAGAGGCAGAGGAGGAAGAGGGAGAAGCCATGAGAGATAAGAGATAAAGGGAGAGATAAAAGAATACGAGAAAGAACGACTGCCACTACAACTCTCTCTCCCGTAACAAGCGACGTCTTCGTATTCGTATCCGTCGCCGTGTCCATCACCGTCGATAGTGATTCGCCGGGGATATGCTCGTAAGGCGTCGATAGATTCCTTGGTGATTTGGTTGTAACGTTTGGGCCGCCACCAAAACGTGACTTGTATCCATTTGGGCCCACAAACACGGACTTTAAGGTGACGCCAATATTCACGTGAAGAAGTCAACTCGATCGGTTCAACTCCGGTATAAATCTTAGATTTGTAAGCCGTTGAATATTTTAGAAACAATTAGCTTCAGGTGTTCCTCTCACTAATAGTGTATTTTTAAGTTAGCAATTACTTAAAAAAGTTCTCCTGCGAACATGGCGAAAAACCAAATTGATACGGAAGATGTTGTGTACGACTATAATCTTTCGCGTAGGCTATTTGCTACAGATAAATATCCAAAATAAAGGTTAAACATTTACTCAAAGCTTGATTATCTTGCATTGATTGTCGTCAAGTTGAGAGGTACTCCAAAGCTCGACTTAATATTAAATTCACCATTCGGGAAACTGTTGACATTCCACTATCTCATTGCCATATGGCTTCTAAACTTGTACACGCATTACTATGTTGGCAGATAGTAACGAAACGTAAATACGAGTTATAGACGATTTTCCATGGTAAGTCGCTCAGATTTTCCTTGATGGAGTTTGCATCATTAATCGGTCTCTCCTATGGCAATTACATGTATGGTTACGAATCCGACCTTAGAGATAGTACATCTGGATCGGTTGGTGAATATTGGGCTCGATTGATTAGCAATAACTCTAAAGCAACTTTGGACGACATAAACATGCTTCTTGATTCTGCATTAGAACTGTATGGATGGCGTAGATTGCACATTGTGCTTATACTAATAGTGGACGGCGTACTAATTGCAACCCATCAGGTTGGTCGTCTAACATCTAGGTACGTTGAGATGGTGGAGGATGTAAACTCATTTCTTAAATTTCCAAGGGACAAAGAATCCTTTTTTTAGACAGTAAGAGGGATGATGCCAAAGAAAGGATATAAGAATGAAGACACGGTTTTACATTTTTGTCAACATCTGAAACAAAAGTATATACGTATACAAGGTTTTCCATTGGTGTTACAACTTCTTGCATACACGTTAATTAGTGGTCTTTCAAACAAGATTCCTATGGATTCAAATTGTATAAAAGACATTCAATCTGTCAATTTTTTGAGGGTGACTTATATTTTAAATGATGTTCTGGAGGTAGAGAACAACTTTGAGGTTACTGCCAATGGCTTGTGTTCTTAATAATTGGAAGATGTAACAGGTTTGAACTGATTTATTTAGTAGTTAACTGTTTCATCCATAATGGATGCTGATATGATGTGGATACACAATGGTTATATCGAGATTGATGATGAGGTAAGAGACAAGAAGGTCTTGTACATGGAGAAACTAATCAAAGAGGGTCATCTTTTTTTTTGTAAAACGAATTGGGATGATAGTGATTAGACTCAGCACTAATGTACCATATCCCATCAGAACTCCGCAGTTAAGCATGCTTGGGCGAGAGCAGTATTAGGATGGGTGACCTCCCGGGAAGTCCTCGTGTTGCACCTTTTTGTGTGTTTTTTATATATTATTTTGCGCTGATCAGCTTCAGAATGACGCCACTGTTAAACCGTGTGGAAGTACGATGCTGATAATCGGGTTGTTAAAGTTTCAATTCCTTATCCACTACATACATGTCATTATAGTATAGATAGGTGTCAATCCAAATGGGTGTGATGCTAAGACTCTAAATGCAGTGGAACTACTAATTCAAGCTAGATAAAAAGATGGGGGTTTTACTAACAGTTCCTAAACGAACATAACATAGCAAACATGCATGAAGTAACAACAGACATAAAAGTAAGCATGTATAAGTAAAAGATAGACAACTAATGAAATGGAAACAATAAAGTAAAAAAAGGGTAAAGAATGCAATCAAATGTAAGCAGGTCCTAAGAATGAGGGTAATTGACCATAGATCCTTCATGAACTCCCGAAACTCCTAACATACCTCAGACAATGAGCTACCCCTAGACTGCAGATTCATATGCAACCAAGTCCAATCTCTTGATAAATAGAATCATCCTAAGCAATCACCAGAATAACTCTCGTTAACGGTACACTACCTAGTAGGCATGAAGAACCAATCTACTAAAGCTAATAAGCACCCTAAACATCTAATCTCTTAGGCTAGGATGTGCAAATCTCTGAAATCACCATTTTCAGGCATTTCATTGAACACCTTCTGAGTGCTGAAATGCTTAAAATCATATTTCAATTGATCAGAAAGAAATCAGCATGAAGATCAATGAAACAAAAGAGATCTATATGCAATCAAACTTAGGAGCCTAAGAGGAACAAGAAAACAACGCCAATCTACCCCATCCTCAGGAACCTAAGGTAACTACTCACTATGCATGTTTGGTGCGAAATCAGAAAAACAAGAAAGCATAACTACTAAAAAAGACATTCAAATCAAAAGTCAACGATGATAAACAGCAAAAACACTAAGTTGAAAACGTGATGGAGATCATGAACAACAAGAACACTAACCCAAAAAAACAGAGTAACAATGAAACAGTAGCAAACCAGAGAAAGTGATCAAGGTGAAAACGATATTAAAAGAATAAAAACGTAGATCAACATAAACCAGATAGTTCACAGTCATAATCTAAGCATGAAACATGAAGAAATCGAAGGTAAACATAAACTTATCGAAATATGGATTTTACATGAAGAAAAAAAAAAAAAGATAAACCTAAAACAAGACCAAAAATGGCTAAAACATTAAAGCTTGTTCGAAATGGAGGCGTTTTAGGGCTTTTATAGTGTTTGAGAAAAGCCCTAAAAACGCATAAAAGACAAAACACAATGATTAAACTAGGTCTTGGGTCTGGTCCATCCTGGAATCGAGTTAGTCGGGTTAGAGCTTCTTGGCTCGATCATGGTGAAGGGCCAAGACGATCAAGGTGGAGGATACGTGTGATCGAGCCGAATGATGCGTGTGATTGAGCCGGAGGAGTGGGCTCGATCGAGGAGAAGTGCCGAGATGATCGAGCAGGATTAATGGTGGCTTGATCACATGATCGAGGTGAGGGCCGAGACGCGATCGAGTCGGCTTAGTGGTAGCTCGATCACGGGATCGAGGTGAGGGATGAGAGGTGATAAAGTTGGCTTAATGGTAGCTCGATCACGGGATCAAAGTGAGGGCCGAGACGCGATCGAGCCAGCATTATCTTGGCTTGATGGTGGGATCGATGGTTTGGTCGAATTATGACTTGAGCTACACTTGAGTTGGTTCTGTTCCATGCATTTTCCTTTCCTTCTCCAAATTGCAATAACGTTCTGAAAGCTCATGAAAGTCCTGAAAATCTCCAAAATGCATATGTATGCAAGTGTTAATGCAAAACTTTTAAAAATTGCAAACTTGCTAACAAATTCTATGGATACAACATATGTACAACTAAAAGACCCTAAAATGATGTAGAATGACTTCTTAAAATAACTAAAATGCAGAGACATCAACTCCCCCAAACTAAATTCTTGCTTGTCCTCAAGCAAGTAATTCAGAAGTCTGGACGAGAGGTTTGAAAGTGGGAACTCAGAACCAAAATATGCTGCTAACATAGGTAATATCAATGTCCAGGTTACTAGTTATAGAATGCAATCCTAAACTCTTCCTACTTAAAAACCTTAGCCATACTCATCACTGTTCATTCCAGATCAGTTCCAACTTCCACAATGCATTCAAATTCATTTACCCCTTTAACATTCATTAAGTAGGAACCGTGGATCAAGTCATGCACGTTCAATGAACTCATTTGGTTAAGGGACATGTTGAAGGTTAAAAATGACCCCTTCATGCAATGGCTAACAATTTAGAATAGGGTTCTCTCAAAAGAGAATGAGCTTTAGCAAAAGGCTAAAGTTAAGAACACTTAGACGCATACAGAAACAAAATCTCATCTACCCAATGCCAATGAAACCTAAGTTCTCCTGATTCTACCTAGTAGGAGCCCTAATTCTACCCTTTTAAAATTCTAAGTGATCTTACTTGTTCACATTTTTCCCTTTTTCATCTTTTCCTTAACTACTCTTAGGAGAGGATTCTTCTTATTCGATTGCTAGCGGATTTGGGAACTTCTTTATTTAAATGCCTATGGTTTCTGACTTTCTTCATTTTGCACTAACTTCTTGGGTTTTACCCTTTTCATTTCATTGTCATCTCTTTTTCTGATTCTGCACTAACCATATCTTTCACATTTTCCCCCCAAACCCTTTACTAGCCCATTCTGCTTCTTTTTCTTTTCTTTTCCTCTCCTAAGGTTTTTAACCATGCCCTTTATTTTACCAACTTTTCACATCCTTTCATTATTTTTCCAACCAACCCCTAATACCCAAAATCGAATCTCACCTAAACCTATCTAGTTTAAAAAGCGTGAACTAAAACTACATGAGATTCCATGCCTCTCAGTTCAAACCTAACACTTTCTACTAAGCTCATTCCATAAAAGACCTGACACTCGGTAGTAAATTCATGGCTTGAAATAAGGCAAATTTCAAGGGTAGGGATTCTACTTGGATTAACAAGTGTGGAAAATGGTAGAAGATAACCCAAATATGTATATATTATCCATGAGTTCAAATTTAGCACACAAACATGATAATTAAACGTAAGTTTTAAGTCCTAATAGATAGGGGCAAACTTCATATCACAATATGCTTCAGAAGACAAATGATCATGCAAATTCACATTCCAAGCATGATGTAGTTTTACTTCAGACTAAAGGAGGATGCATTAGACAACTAATAACCAGGGCACTGATACTTTCTAAGAAAAAAACATACTTACAAGGTCCTAATTTCCTATGCAAGTGATGCAACTACATGAACACTCTGTTTTTGAAAACGATTTTCGAAAAATTTTCATTTTTTTGGTTTTTGTATGCCTTAGATGCAAAATTGAAATAAGAAAACAAGTAAACATGATAAGTACCTCCTAAACTCTCTCCCAAACTTAAATTTCACAGTCCCTTGTGTAATAAAAGTTCGAATAAGGGTTTAGGACCAAAACACAGTAACAGAAAAGAAATATGCTATGGTACATAGAATGAAAAGGGTATGGAGTGGTACTATTTTCAGGTTGAGTTGAAGAAGGCGGCTGATCAAGCTCATTTGATCGAGTTTTTTGGTCTCGGGTGTTGAATGCGTAATGTGATCAACCCTGCTCGATATCATTTTGGTGCGGTTCAATCACACTACGTTCGGCTCGATGAAGACGTTTCCATGGCTCGACCACATCATTTTCGTGGCTCAATCAAGACGTCTTTATGGCTTGATGAAATGGTGTTGGTGCGACTCCGAAGTACCTATAACACCAAAACCAAACAAAAACGTAAATGCATCAAAAAAGGACTTAAACATATATTTAAAGACTTTATATGTACAAGGATAAACATGGGACATCCTCCTTAGTGATCTTGTTTAAAGTCACTAAGCTTGACTTATTGTTTTAATTTTATTGATCCTGAGACGGTTCCCCAAGGAGAACCGATGCCATTTCAGCAGGTTTTCTTCCTAAATATATCTAACCACCAATTTTTGGGTTGGTTTGGCTGTTCACTTTCAACCCCTTATCAGGTTCCACAGCAAGAATGATTGCTCTGTTTTTTTATTATGAAGTTCCCGAGGCGTTTTGGGTTTACATCCCTGGGATAGTGCTCGAGGATTGGGTTGAGCAGAAACACTTGATCACCCCTCTTGAGGTCTGTTGTTGGGGTTTGAAGATCAAAACTGTTTTCAGAGTAGGTTGTGCCCAAAGTGGGCTTCTGAGGTGAGATGTGCTCAAGCTGGTGCTCGAGCTCAGAATCCTCTTCTTCTAAAATGGGAAGTGTACTCTGGTCTATTGCTACCCCCAGTTTTCTGGTTTTCTTTATCTATGTAGAAACTCCTGCATCTGGTTCCTTGACAACCCCAAATGCTTATGTATGCTCTGAAATCTTGTTTGGGTCCTTCATAAGCTCATACTCTAGTGAATCACTGCTTGAGTACCCATCCTCATGATTCTCCTCATTCATCTCCTTTATAGAGAATAGATGACCTTGGATTGTAGGCTTCTTTGTCTTGTCATTGATGTTGAAGATCATCTTTGGACCATTCTCTATGTTCAACCTGATATTTCCTTTCTTAACTTTGATAACAGCTCCAACCATAGCTAAAAATGGTCTTCCCAAGATCAGTGGATCCTTTGGTTCCTTGTCCATATCCAACACCACAAAGTTTGTGGATATTTCTACACTCCCAATCTTGATGGGTAAATTTTCCAGAGTACCAATAGGATGCCTAATGAATTTATCTGCCAACGATAGTTATATTAGAAGCTTTAAATTAATTGAACCCCAACTTCTTGGCATTAGAGAGAGACATCAAGCTAATGGATGCCCCCAAATCACATACGCATTTGTTGAAGGTCAGGGAGCTTAGTGAGCATGGTAGAGTGAATGAACCAGGATCTTCTTACTTCTCTGTTATTAAGGCGTTGCATTCATCATTTAGTACTAACACTCCTTGATTTTCACCATCCTTCTTGTACTTTTTCATAGATTGTTTTGTTGGGTACTTCTCTGTTATCTCCTTCTTGAACCTTGATTGGTATGACAACTTTGGAATATAAGGTGGTGGAACAAAGGGTGTTTCCCTTTCCTTTGAAGCAAATATATTTTCACCAAGACCAGACTTGACTCTGGCAGCTAACTCTTGGTTCGTCCATCTCAAGGAATTTGTCTTTCCAAAATCTGCATTTTTAGCTCCATGTAGGCTCAAATCCCCCAAACTTGAGCAACACTATCCTCAGTGATGTGTGTAGGACAAGGGTGAGAAGAAAATTCAGGGGTACTGCCTAAGAAGATAGCATTGACATGTGTATACTCTTTGGGGTTCTGAATTGATTTTCCAGGAAGTTATCCATTTGTGGTAGGAGTAGAAACAAAAGTGGAAGCAGACTTGCTCTCCAAAGCAGTAACCCTTAAGTTCATAGCGTCAAACTTCTGATGGAGGTCATTGTATGAGAAATCAATATGCGTCTTCAATTCAGCAAGTTTCTTTGAAGTTTTCATAGCATTGTTAGCTTGACCTTGTAGAAGCTGCTAGAGCATTGCTTCAATGTTTGAAGGTGGAGCTTGAGGAAGGTTAGAGGTGAAACCATGAGGTGCTCCTCCTTGTTGATGTTGTTGGAACCCATTATGAGCTTGTTGCCTAGGTGCAAAACCTTGGTTATGTTGTTGACCATAGTTGAGGAAGGGTTTAGCTTGTTGTTGGTGTTGGGATAGACTTGAACTTGAGGATTTGTTACATTGTTGTTGCGGTAGGAAATATTGGGGTTGTTGTAGTTGAAGAACCCTTTGTTGTAGTCGTTTTGATTCTGAATGTAATTAATCTTCGCTTGTTGAGAAGTCATTCCATCTTGGAGCTGAACGTGCTCTGCGTCACTCATAAAGTGAACTTGATGCTGATGTGCATGGAGAAACTTATACAACTTCTCATTCAGAGCTTTGAGGTCCCTATGTATTTTGGCATCAGAAGTATTGCTGCCCCATGGAGTGCTATCATAGTCGTCAATGTAGTTTCCATCGGATTGTGCTAAGTTCTCCACTAGCTCCCAACAATCATCAACAACTTGGTTCTGGAAGCTCCCATTGCTTGCTGTATCAAGTAATATTCTTATCCTAGGGAGAGCTCCTCTATATAAAGTACTAAGAAGGGATGCACTGCTGAATCCATGATGTGGGCATTGCAACGTGTACCCTTTGAACCTCTCCCAAGTTTCACATAATGTCTCAACATTCCTCTGTGAAAAACCAGATATGTCATTTCGAAGTCTAGTCGTTCTCGAGTTTGAGAAGAATTTGGAAAGAAATATCGTCTTGCAGTCGTTCCAGGAGGTGTTGGAATTCTGAGGAAGGGACTTTTCCCATTGGTGAGCTTTGTATACCAAAGAGAAGGGAAAGAGACCTAACTTGAATGCATTCTCACTCACACCATTAATCTTGGTAAGACTGCATAATCTTTCAAACTCGTCCAGGTGGTCGAGTGGATCCTCCATTGGTAAGCCATGAAACCTATCCCCTGAACCATAGCTATCAAGCTGTGCTTGATGTCAAAATTATTGTTCTGGACAACAGGTGGATTGATTCCTTAGCGTTGTGTGTGAATGTTCGGGTTATCACCCGCACCAATGGTGTGTTGGTTAACGTGGTCAATGTTCTCCATTTGCAAGTAAAACATCTAAGATGCACTAACAAGGAGAAAACAGAAATCAGTAAAGTAAAAGAAAGGAACTTGATCTCAATAGATCCAAAATCCCGAATGTAACAAACAAAAACCCAATTCGCAACGAGGCCAAATTGATAACAAAGTTTTTAAAGTGTCAATTCCCTATCCACACATACATGTCATTGTAGTATAGATAGGTGTCAATCCATATAAGTGTGATGCTAACACTCTAGATGCAGTGGAACTACTAATTCAAGCTGAATAAAAAGAGGGGGGTTTTACTAACAGTTCCTAAACGAACATAACATAGCAAACATGCATGAAGTAAAAATATAAATGAAAGTAAGCATGCATAACTAAAAGATAGACAACTAATGAAATGGAAACATGAAAGTAAAAAGGGTAAAGAATGCAATCCAAAGTAAGCAGTTCCTGAGAATGAGGGTAATTGACCAGAGATCCTTCCTGAACTCCCTAAACTCCTAACATACCTCAAACAGTGAGCTACCCCTAGACCGCAGATTCATATGCAACCAAGTCCAATCCCTTGATAAATGGAATCATCCTAAGCAATCACTAGACTAACTCTCGTTAACGGTACACTACCTAGTAGGCATGAAGAACCAATCTACTAAAGCCAATAAGCACCATAAACATATAATCTCTTAGGCTAGGATGTGCAAATCTCTGAAATCACCATGTTTAGGCATTTCATTGAACATCTTCTCAGTGCTGAAATGCCTAAAATTGTATTTCAATTTATCATAAACAAATGAGCATGAAGATCAATGAAACAAAAGGGATCTATATGAAATCAAACTTAGGAGACTAAGAGGAACAAGAAAACAACACTAGTCTACCCCATCCTCAGGAACCTAAGGTACTCACTACGCATGTTTGGTGCAAAATTAGAAAAACAGGAAAGCATAACTACTAAACAAGACATTCGAATCAAAAGTCAATGATGATAAACAACAACACTAAGTTGAAAACGTGATGAAGATGATGAACATCAAGAACACTAACCCAGAAAAACAGAAACAATGAAACAGTAGCAAACCAGAGAAAGTGATCAAGGTGAAAAACGAGATTAAAAGTATAAAAAGTAGATCAACATGCACCAGATAGTTGACAGTCCTAACCTAAGCATGAAACATGAAGAAATCGAAGGTAAACATAAATCGAAATATGGGTTTTACATGAAGAACAAATACAAAGAAAAAGATAAACCTAAAAAAAGACCAAAAATGGCTAAAAAATTAAAACTTGTTCGAAATGGTGGCGTTTTAGGGCTTTTATAGTGTTTGAGAAAAGCCCTTAAAACGCATAAAATACAAAATGCAATGATTAAACTGGGTCTTGGGTCTGGTCCATCCTGGAATCGAGTTAGTCGGGTCGGATTTGCTTGGCTTGATTGTGGTGAAGGGCCAAGACGATCAAGGTGGAGAATGCGTGTAGTCGAGCCGAATGATGTGTGTGATCGAGCCGGAGGAGTGGGCTCGATCAAGGTGAAGTGCCGAGACGATCGAGCAGGCTTATTAGTGGCTCGATCACGGGATCGAGGTGAGGGCTGAGACGCGATCGAGACGGCTTACTGGTACCTCAATCATGGGATCGAGCCGGCTTAGTGGTAGCTTGACCACAAGATCGAGGTGAGGTTCGAGACGCGATCGAGCCGGCTTAGTAGTAGCTCGATCATGGGATCGAGGTGAGGGCCGAGCGCGATCGAGCAAAAATATCGGGGGCTGTTGGTATCGTCAGACTTGGTTAACTTTTTCAGACCACGTCTGTAACCATCCTCAAACTCCCAAGAAAAGAGGATGTCATCAAAAGCGGTACTATGAACATTTCAAAAACCTGCAGGTTAGGATATATAAATTATTGCGTCGTATGTACTAACGGGTGCGATCATACCAGCACTAATACACCGGATCTCATTAGAACTCTGCAGGTAAGCGTGCTTGGGCGAGAGCAGTACTATGATGGGTGACCTCCCGGGAAGTTCTCGTGTTGCACCCCTTTTGTGTGTGTTTTTTTATATTTTTTATTTTGCGCTGCCTAGCTATGGAATGACGCCCATGTCAAACCGTGTGGTAATACGACACCAAAAGCACCTTTTCGGAAAGCCCAAAAGGAGCTCTACGCCATGGAATCATGTATAAAGACCGAATGACGTCATTTTAGCCTTAAAATTTTGACGTTTTGATGTTTTTTCCAAGGCGTTTTCCTTCGCCGAACAAAAATATCCGTGGGTGCCGATATCGTCGGACTTGGTTAACGTGTTCAGACCACGTCTCTAACCATCCTCAAGCTCCTAAGAAAAGACGATGTTATCTAAAGTGGTCCTAGAGAACATTTCAAAAACCTTCGAGTTAGGATATATACTATTGTTTCGCATGTACTAACGAGTGCGATCATACCAGCACTAATGTATTGAATCCCATCAGAACTCCGCAGGTAAGCGTGCTTGGGAGAGAGAAGTACTAGGATGGGTAACCTCACGGGAAGTCCTCGTGTTGCACCCCTTTTTTGTGTGTGTTTTTTTATATTTTTATTTTGTGCTGCTCATCTTCAGAATGACGCCACTGTCAAACCGTGTTGAACTATGATGCCTTCAAACGCGGTCCAGGAGAACATTTCAAGAACTTGCGGGTTAGGATATATACTATTGCATCGCATGTACCAACGGGTGCGATCTTACCAGCACTAATGCAACAGATCCCATCAGAGCTCTGCAGTTAGTGGTGCTTGGGCGAAAGTAGTACTAGGATGGGTGACCTCCTGGGAAGTCCTCGTATTGCATACTTTTTGCGTTTTTTCGTCTTTTTGTGCTATTTGCATCCTCAGATCTACGCCGCGTCATCTGGTCTAAAGACCGGATGACACCATTTTAGCATCAAAATCTTAACTATTCGTTGTTTTTCCAACGCATTTTCCTTATTCGAACAAAAAAATTTGAGTGTCGCGGTAGCGCTGGACTTAGTTAACGTGCTCAAACCATGTCTATAACCATTCTCAACTTTCTAAAAAATGAGGATGCCGTCAAATGCGGTCCTGGAGAACATTTCAAGAACCTGCGGGTTAAGTTATATACTATTGCATCGCATGTACCAACGGGTACAATCTTACCACCACTAATGCACCATATCCCATTAGAACTCCGCAGCTAAGCGTGCTTGGCCGAGAGCAGTACTAGGATGAGTGACCTTCCGGGAACTCCTCGTGTTGCACCCATTTTTTTTTGTGTGCTCTCTGCATCTTCAGATCGACGCTATTCTCAAACCGTATGGAACTACGACGCCGAAAGCAACTTTTCAGAAAGCCAAAAGAGAGTTTTACCTCGTGTGATCTGGTCCAAAGACCAGATGGCACCATTTTAGCATCAAAATCTTGACTATTCGATGTTTTTTCAAGGCATTTTCCTTATTCGAACAAAAGCTTTTGAGCGTTCTGGTAACGCTGGACTTGGTTAACGTGCTCAAACCATGTCTATAACCATTCTCAACTTTCTAAAAAAAGAGGATGCCGTCAAACGCGGTCCTGGAGAACATTTCAAGAACCTGCGGGTTAGGTTATATACTATTGCGTAGCATATACCAACGGGTGCGATCTTACCAGCACTAATGCACCAGACCCCATCAGAACTCTGCAACTAAGCATGCTTGGCCAAGAGCAGTACTAGGGTGAGTAACTTCGTGGGAAGTCCTCGTGTTGCACACTTTTTGTGTTTTTTTCTTTTTTTTTGTGCGCTCTGCATCTTCAGATTGATGCTACTCTCAAACCGTGGAGAACTATGACACCGAAAGCAACTTTTCGGAAAGCCCGAAGAGAGCTCTACGATGCGTCATCTGGTCTTTACCGGATGGCACCATTTTAACATCAAAATCTTGACTATTCGATGTTATTCCATTGCATTTTCCTTTTTCGAACAAAAGATTTTGAGCGTGCCGTTATCTCTGGACTTGGTTAACATGCTCAAATCATGTCTCTAACCATTCTTAACTTTCTAAGAAAAGAGGATGCCTTCAAACGCGGTCTTGGAGAACATTTCAAGAATGTGCGGGTGCGTATATATACTATTGCATTGCATGTACTAACGAGTGCGATCATACCAGCACTAATGCACCGGATCCCATCAAAACTCCGCAGTTAAGCGTGCATGGGAGAGAGCAATACTACAATGGGTTACCTCCCAGGTAGTCCTCGTGTTGCACCCCTTTTTTTGTTTTTTTTTTTTGTGAGCTGTGCATCTTCGGATCGACGCTACTCTCAAACCAGGTTGAACTACGATGCCGAAAGAAACTTTTCAAAAAATCCAAACAGAGCTCTACGCTGCATCATCTGGTCTAAAGACCGATGGCACCGTTATAACATCAAAATCTTGACTATTAGATGTTTTTCCAAGGCCTTTTCCTTATTCGAACAAAAGATTTTGAGCGTGCCGGTATCTCCGGACTTGGTTAAGGTGCTCAAACCATGTCTCTAACCATTCTCAACTTTCTTATAAAAAAGGATGCCGTCAAACGCGGTGCTGGAGAACATTTCAAGAACATGCAGGTTAGGATATATACTATTGCGTCGCATGTACTAACGGGTGCGATCATACCAACATTAATGCACCGGATCCCATCAAAACTCTGCAGTTAAGCGTGCTTAAGCGAGAACAGTAGTAGGATGGTTGACCTCCCGGGAAGTCCTTATGTTGCACCGCTTTTTGTGTTTTTTCTTTTTTTTTGGTGCGCTCTACTTCTTCGGATCGACGCTACTCTAAAACCGTGTGGAAGTACGACTACGAAAGAAAATTTTCGGAAAGCCCAAAGAGATCTCTATGCCGTGTCATCTGGTCTAATGACCGGATAACATCATTTTAGCCTCAAAATCTTGACTATTCGATATTTTTCAAGGCATTTTCCTAATTTGAACAAAAGATTTTGAGCGTGCCAGTATATCCGGACTTGGTTAATGTGCTCAGACAATGTCTCTAAAAATTCTCAATTTTCTAAGAAAAGAGGATGCCGTCAAACGCGGTCCTGCATAATATTTCAAGAACCTGCAGGTTAGTATATATACTATTGCGTCGCGTGTAAAAACGAGTGTGATCATACTAGCACTAATGCACCGGATCACATCAAAACTCTGCAATTAAGCGTGCTTTTCTGAGAGCCGTACTAGGATCAGTGACCTCCAGGGAAGTCCTCGTGTTGCACTCCTTTTTGTGTTTTTTTCTTTTTTTTTGTGCGTTATGCATCTTCGGATCGACGCTACTCTAAAACCGTGTGGAAGTACGTCAACGAAAGAAAATTTACGGAAAGGTCAAAGAGAGCTCTATGCCGTGTCATCTGATCTAATGAACCGGATGGCAACGTTTTAGCCTCAAAATCTTGACTATTCAATTTTTTCAAGGCATTTTCCTTATTCGAACAAAATATTTTGAGCGTGTCGGTATCGCTGGACTTAAAAAACGTGCTCAGACCATGTCTCTAAAAATTCTCAACTTTCTAAGAAAAGAGGATGCTGTCAAACGCGGTCCTGGAGAACTTTTTAAGAACCTGCAGGTTAGGATATATACTGTTGCGTTGTATGTCCAAACGGGTGTGGTCATACCAGCACTAATGCACCAGATCCCATCAAAACTCTGTAGTTAAGCGTGGTTATGCGAGAGCATTACTAGGATGGGTGAGCTTCAGGGAAGTCCTCGTGTTGCACCCCTTTTTGTGTGTTATTTTTTGCGCTCTGCATATTCGGATCGACGCTACTCTCAAACCGTGTGGAACTACGACGCCAAGAGAAACTTTTCGGAAATCCCAAAGAAAACTCTATGTCACGTCATATGGTCTAAAGACCGGATGGCACCGTTTTAGCCTCAAAATCTTGACTATTCTATGTTTTTCCAAAGCATTTTCCTTATTCGAACAAAAGATTTTGAGCGTTTCGTTATCTCCAGACTTGGTTAACGTGCTCTGACCATGTATCTAACAATTCTCAACTTTCTAAGAAAAGAGGATGCCGTCAAACGCGATCCTGGAGAACATTTCAAGAACCTGCGGGTTATGGATATATACTATTGCATCGCTTGTACTAACATGTGCGATCATAGCAGTACTAATGCACTTGATCACATCAGAACCCTGCAGTTATGCGTGCTTAGGTGAGAGTAGTACTAGGATGAGTGACCTCCTGGGAGTCCTCGTGTTGCTCCCCTTTTTGTGTTTTTTCTTCTTCTTTTTTGCGCTATGCATATTCGAATCGACGCTACTCTCAAACCGTATGGAACTACAACGCTGAAAGAAACTTTTTGGAAAGCTCAAAGAGAGATCTATGCCGCGTCATCTGGTCTAAAGACCGGATGACAACATTTTAGCCTCAAAATCTTGATGATTCAATTTTTTTCCAAGGCATTTTCTTTATTCGAACAAAATATTTTGAGTGTGTCGGTATCTCCGAACTTGGTTAACGTGCTCAGACCATGTCTCTAACCACTCTGAACTTTCAAAGAGAAGAGGATGCTATCAAACGCGGTCCTGGAGAACCTTTCAAGAACTTGTGGGTTAGGATATATACTATTGCGTGGCATATACTAACGGGTGCGATCATACCAGCACTTATGCACCGGATCCCATTAGAACTCCGCAGGTAAGCATGCATGGGCCGTATTAGGATGGGTGACCTCCCAGGAAGTCCTCGTGTTGCACCCCTTTTTGTGTTTTTTCTTTTTTTTGTGCGCTCTGGATCTTCGGATCGACTCTACTCTCAAACCGTATGGAACTATGACGCCGAAAACAAATTTTCGGAAATCCCAAAGAGAGCTCTATGCCGCGTCATTTGGTCTAAAGACCGGATGGCACCGTTTTAGCCTCAAAATCTTGACTATTCGATGTTTTTCCAAGGCATTTTCCTTATTCGAACAAAATATTTTGAGCGTTCCGGTATATCCGGACTTGGTTAACATGCTCAGACCATGTCTATAACCATTCTCAACTTTCTAAGAAAATAGGATGCCGTCAACCTCGGTCCTGGAGAACATTTTAAGAATTGCGGGTTAGGATATATACTATTGCGCCATATGTACCAACGTGTGCGACCATATCCCATTAGAATTCCGCTGCCAAGCATGCTTGGCCGAGAGCAGTACTAGGATGAGTGACTTCCCGGGAAGTCCTCGTGTTGCACCCCTTTTTGTGTTTTTTTCTCTTTTGATGTGTGCTCTGCATCTTCGGATCGACGCTACTCTCAAACCGTGTGGAACCAGATTATATTGACTTTGTCTTAGGAGATTCATCATTGAAATACAAGAATTTGGATAAGACAATACTAATGGAGGTTCTACATTCAAGTCCAAGAGAAAATGCTAATGTTCACAAGCCATTCAAGGAAAACAAGCATCAAGATTTTGGTGGACAAGGCCACAACCATTCCATTTCATCTTGGAGTAATAAAGAAACAATTTACCTTGATTGTTTTATGTTTTTCAGGAAATATAGGTTGCAACCTTGGACTGGAATTCTAAACCAACAACTATGGAGAGGAGTGCTTGCATCTTTTCTTACAAAAGATTACCCATCAGATGCATCATGCTTTACCAAACTTCCACCTCACCGAGATAAGCTCATATCCCTTCAAAAGAGACTTAATACTAACTTGCTTTCTCTTGGTGCATGTTACATAACTTTGGGAACAGAACTACAACATGGAGGATGTAATGAAAACCTCATGAGACCCATGGCTAAATCACAAGACCCTAAAGTTAATCAGTTAGCTAACAGAGAGGTAAGGAGTCATTAAAGCTTCAAACGCTTCAAGTCATGTTTCAACTGAAGATCATTTTAGAGCTAACCGGAACAGCAACTCAAACTCAAAGCACAATAAACTTGTCTTATATGGAATTTTCCATACTTAGACAAGTCCAAACATGTATTTTCCGACCATGAGACTTTCTAAAACCATTGGAGGTTACTTTTGAAGAGTTTTCTCAAGACAATTCCCTCCTGGACAATATTAGATTTAAAGATGGCATTGGATAACCTATATTTGAAGATAAGACAACACCAACAGCTTGGCCAGCTAGTAATCTGTCCAAATTGGAAAGACCAATCCCATCACCCCCTTGGATCATCACGACAATATTCTTGTGGTGTTACATTGTCCAAAGACTGACCCCTATCATCACCAAAAAAGATGACACATTCCTTTGCTTAAATTTTGTCATTTTGAGCTTACTTATGCTATTATATTTTATCATTAACTTGGATGTGTGTTTTCTATTTCAGAACTTCATTTGGAAACTAGGAGACATCTTTGGAATACTTATGGAAATTAATGAATTTCAAGTAAGCACTTTGAGGCATTCATCAACAAAACCAGGGAGTTTCCAACCTTAATCCTTCAAAATTCGTTTTTGATTCTACATCTCTTAGTTTACCCATGAATTTTGCTTGAATATGTTCTTAAGTTAGTTTGTTTGAGTGTTAAAGGCATGATTAGGCTTTAAATCCTTGTAAAATTTGTTTTGTTTAAGTATGAAACATAATCCGTTCTTCGAATATGTTCTTTAAAGGGTACCCACGTTTTTCAAGCCTTAAATATGACCAATCATCGTTTTTGGGAGTTGTTTGTTTCATGTGATTGATTGAAGAGAAACTTGCAGATTATCGATTCAAATTGTTGAATGTTTGATTAACAAATAGAACCCTTTAATTTTATGCACTTTTCTAAATTTATGTATGATTTGAAAGAAGAGTGATTTCTTGTTATTTGTTTGTGAATCATGCAAGAAAAAAAGTCAGGAATCTTTAAAGGAAAATTCATGGAGAGAAAATGTGAAGACTTTAGACATGAGTTTCAATTATCCACTGGAAATGATACTGATTCACAAGGGAAAAGAAGGTATTGCATTATCATATAGTTCGAAAGTACTCAATGGTCTAATCAATAGGAAAAGGATCATCAAAGAAATTGCCTATCCTTATGAACTCATAGGTGAGTATGATCATATCTCCCAACATATTACTTATCATGTCCTTTGTTTGCAGGTATATCAGATTTAAGGAAAAATCTTTTTGAAATGGGAGAGGATGATATGATCCTGACCAGCATTAAACTAGAACTTGAGGAAGCAGATTTGGATCAAGGAGTTTATGAGCTTGAAGATAAGGATAAGCTTGTAGATAAGGAGACCTTAGAGTAAAGCTGGAATAATAAGAAGATCAAAGGTTAAATAACTTGATGGAGCATTAGGACAAGTATCAAGAGGAAAGAAGAAGAGAATAAAAGTCTTAGACTTGAAGCTACACTTCAACAACTTCTCTATAATATCTCGGGCAGTCTAGTGTGTGCTAATCCAATCACATTGGTTGTGATACAAGCTGCCTAGATATTCATCAAAAGATGTGTTGTGGCTTGCACTCTTTTTCTTGGTTTGGTTTTGTCATATTGGGTTTTTCTAACAAGGTTTTTAATGAGACTTGTTCAAAACACTTTTACAAAGGCCTCTTGGTGAATTATAAGCTCATTTCTATCCATTTCTATCGTATTTTCATTTTTAAAGTCAGTCTTAATTTTAATTTGCATGGGAGCCTTTAGTTTTAATTATTTTGTGATTTCCAAGAAGTTGTGCATGTACAACCTTCTTGATATTATAGACGAAATATATCAATAAAATCATCAAACACCTTTCTAAAAAACTAAGAATTCTCTCTTGAATCTTGTTTGATTATTGTTGTCTTGTTCAGGCTTAGAATATGATTCTGCATCACAAGAAACATCATGGTAGTCTAAGAGTCATTCCGCAGCTCTTAGAAGTACCATTCACTCCATTTTTATTTTATCATCATCACAACCATTTGAGAAGCATCCTCACACCTAGGATCACATCAGTTTTCTTGGTTTTGGGTTTAGTTTTGATGGTTTTTCCGTTAACTTTTCATGATTTTTTGTTAACTTTTAATGGTTTTTTTTCTAGGTCAAATTAAACGAACAACAATAAATCCTTAGCTGAGTAAACAAATTTCGGATACAGACTTTAAGATAGAATATAATAATACTTGAAAAAATATTACTATCAAAAACTTTGCAATGAGAGAAATGTATATCACTATTTTGACGGTGTGCATGATAGGAATAGTGTAATAAGTAGCTTACCACTGTAAATCTTCTAAACTAATCCATGGGTGCTGCATTTGGTATATCATCCATCTCAGTTTTGTTTTTGTTTTTGCAGAGTAATAACCTGTCTATTTCCAGTAATATAGAACTTCGTCGATAGAGAAGAAGCTTTTTAGAGGAAAATTCAAATAACAACATTTTTTTGTTTTGATAGAGAAATAATTGAATGAAGGGATGTCAACAATTGCAAATTCGTCGCCTGACACTATATCAAGCACGCAGTAGACAGTCCATCATATTATGAACGCGTGGACGAGTTTAGGGACAAAAAGGAGATACACACGTCATATACATTCTAATATAACTAATTATACAAACTATAGATAGATATTTAATATTGCACCTACTACTGGTTATTCAACTAATAAACCATTGATTAAATGTTATNCACAACATAGAATAGAATATATATATATATATATATATATATATATATTATATAGTTGATAATTTGTTGAATTTTTTTTGTTATTTTGTTTGTTTCACTAAAATACGTCATTATAATGATTATCTAATATCTGCAATATACTTTTAACTTTTTGGAGAAGAAGCTTCATTTGTATTATTAACACGAGTTTAACATTCCATTTTAATCTTAACTAGTTTCTAATCCACAAAGTTAAAAGTATACGTAAATCAAAACTGTTAGCAAGAAAGTGCACGGTAGTCAAATCAAGACTGAAATCTGGCTAAACATGTAACAGTATCTAATTAATTACGTTATATTTTGTCAAACATCAAATTATTTGCTTTATTGCTTGAGTTCATATTGTTGGAATATAGAGAAAGACGTCATGATTATTTAATATTTGCAATATACTTTTAACAAGGAGTGGATATACCTTATACAAAGGTATGACACGTATCACATACTAAATAAGTTTGCTAGATCAGATGGTTAGTGTTCATCCCTTTGAGACTAAGGTAATGAGTTTGATTCCCTCCTCTCCTTTATTCTTCTTTTATTTGTTTTTCTCTTATGTACCTTAAATTTTAGTTAGTTTGAATTTTGAACTATTAACATCTTTATTCTAACAAAATAATAAGCACATAATGTTCAATAAACATGTATATATTCACATAATATATTAGAATTTTATTTGTTACATACACAATATTTTATTATCTTTTATAAAATTTTGAAAATAATATTTATAAGATATTTCTATATACATAAAATATATAATTAGTCGAAATAACTTTAAATACATGATAATTGCACGTCTTATTAAATTAAGATTTATAAATATAATAGAAATAAATTATTCAATTTTTTGTTATATATCATATTAATTTTGTCTTATACATGTTTGTTGTCTGGATCCGGCCCTACTTTTAAATTTGCGGAGAAGAAGCTTCATTTGTATTATTAACATGAGTTTAACACTTCATTTTAATCTTAACTAGTTTCTAATCCGCGATGTGCGTAGGTAATTGTTGTATGTTTTTAAAATGGGTTGACATCATTACATCTCCTAAATTTTGTACATCCAAATTTTTCT
The DNA here is from genome assembly GCA_900406425.1 of Iberis pinnata. Taxonomy (NCBI): domain Eukaryota; kingdom Viridiplantae; phylum Streptophyta; class Magnoliopsida; order Brassicales; family Brassicaceae; genus Iberis; species Iberis pinnata. The sequence continues at coordinate 2,219 of OVBE01001429.1, read as the reverse complement.
CCCCAAACTTGTTAGCTTTTTAATCTACAAGCCAAATTTACATTTTTTTTACTCTAATTCTCACATATGTGGGAATCTCATGAAATCGAAAAAATCCAGGGGTCAGATAAAGAGGAGTATAAGTTTGGGTTGCAGATTAAAGAACTATAAGTTTGGAAAAAAAAATTGAGTATATAAAATTTGGGGGTGTAATGATGTCCACCCTTTTAAAATTTGATAACTTCATAAATTTTTGTAAGGTTTGCTATAGGAAAAGGCAAGCGCACACGAAGCCCATCAACTAGATTTGAATGACTGTTGTTTACAGGACACAATGCACCATCGACCCATCGCCTCGCACTCCACTACAGTGTCTTCTCCTTTAGGTACAGTTCCTCATCCGCTTTGCCATTATATCTCATGCCATCATTTCTCGAACACACATCAAACTTTTCTTGAAGCGGTTACAACCAACCTTATTCCACAATCATATGAACAGCTTGTTATTTGGTTTGACGACAAATTGAAAATACGAATTGTGAAGAAATATTTTCCTTTGTGCCAAATGACAGTTATTAGCATGTTTCATAAGGTAGCTATAGGAGGTTCATCAATTGGATGCATAATAACTTTTCCATGTTTATTTAGATGAAATTACCTCCAAGTTTTCGCCCATCTACCACCAACAGAGTATTTCGTCTGAAGAAATCGTGATAGCTTGCGACAAGCTCTGTGGTTTTGGTTTTCGAAATTGATAGTCGCTTTACAAGGTTACAATTTTCTTCAGACATATTCTTATTATTCTCTGTTTACTTGGCTCGTGGGAAAAATGCAGTTATAGGTGTCGGTATATGTTGATTATTAATTTTTTGGCTTGAATGATACTGATGCTATTTCTCGTTTTAAGGAATATCTAAGTGAGTGCTTCAAAATAAAAGGCGTAGCTTCATTGAAATTTTTTTGGAATCGAAGTTTTCCGTTCTTTCACTAGTATATATATATATCCCAACGCAAGTATGCACTAGATGTCATCGATAAATGCTGGTTATTGGCTGGAAAACATGATCCTACGCCAATTGCGTAAAACAATTATTTGGAAGATGAGGATGATCGTCCCTTTACCGATTCGGTAAGATAACAATGTTTGGTGGGGCGCCTAATTTATCTCACTATAACACGTCCTGGACTGTTTAACATAGTTCTTGGTCTCGCTCTACTCCTACATCACCTCAAGACTAAGCATTGAGAAACAACAATTTGAGTTGTTCGATATATCAAAGTGATGGAGTAGCAGTTTCTTAACCGGTGAGACATGATGCATCATGATATTTGGAATATTTCAAATATTTTTAAAATATATTTATTGTAATTTGTTTTAGTAGTTATCATAATTTAGTTAATATTTATCTTCATGGGTTTTATATTTTCATTATAAATATATAGACTCTTAAACTTAATGTATTGTTTAGACTTCTATTTAATTGAAGACGGTCCACGTATCAGCGATGGCATTACGACAACGTCCTGAGTTTATAATAAAGGTGCAAACACGCCTTTTGATTGTGCAACCCAAAAATATATCTGCGCAACCAAGTATTGTTACCTGTAACGGTGTAACACACGTCCTGTGTAACACAAGTAATGGTCATGAGTCAGCTGCCACTTGATCGGGTGTATCTGATAAATCATGTTGTTCATTAGCCAAGTAATATGCATCAATATCATCATTCTCATCGAGAAGGAGGCCGCATCATGATTGGTTTGGACACATTGTTTGACGATAACCCGGTTCACCACATGCATAGCAACGTAACACATTGAGAGCAAAGAACTACGGATGTACGCCTTGGTCTTTGGTTTGTGTTGACGTGCCGTTAGAGACACGAGGAGCCTCTGATTCTTTCACATGCGATGAAGACGAACCAGCTTGTTGTTCCGACGTACGAGAATGTGTTACTCAAATATGATCATGAGTTTTGCTCCAATATTCAAGTTTGGGACAAAGCATGGTCGAAATAAACATGTGACCAAAGAGATAAAGTTAGGTGACATTATACCAATTTGGTTATGACAAATTGGAAAGCACTACTGGACTTAACCCAAAATTGAACAAGCTCATCTCACCCTCCATTCAAATGAATTCAAAATGAAGGATTATGATGCTTTTGATTTTAGGGCATTCTTCTTTCTGTAAACTCCTATAATATATATATATATATATATATATATATATATATATA